>ONZH01007358.1:0-169438 GCA_900303285.1 Rhinella marina
TCCTCACTCTGCTCCTCCTCCTGCCCACTGGACATTCCAACAGCCTCCCTTGATGGCAACTGCGTCTCATCATCATCATCGCTCATGATAACAGATGCTGGCTCAGGGTCCACATCAGGCAGGAGATGGCGAAAACTCAAGTGTTTGGGCATCACTACAAACAAAATTCCTCTGCTAGCTCCTGGGATTCTTCCGGGCACATCTGAAAAAGGACCCGAAAAGAGCTCCTGGGAGGGGTCAATGGTGGGATGACTCTGTTGGCCAGGTGTGGAGGAAGGAGGGTCAGAGTGAGACTGTGTGGATGACTGGCTGGTGGACAACTGTGTGGAAGCGCTATCGGCTATCCATTGCACCACCTGTTCAACCTGCTCAGGCCTCAACAGCGGTGTAACCCGCCCCCTGCTTAACTGTCCCATAAAGGCAGGGATTCTGGATGAGCGGGATCCTGGCTGACCCTCACCAGCACGCATTGTATCCCCACTGGCTTCAACAAGGCCCCCAACAGCATTTCCGCGCCCCCGTCCTCGTCCACGTCCTATTCCGCTAAGCCCCCTCCGCATTTTATTTTTTTTTGGTTACAATATTTTGCCTTCACAGCCGTGAAATTATTTTGCAAGAGAACGCACAGTACAGTTGCCAATTATAAGGCCTATATATTTTATAGTTCAAGGTACACAGCCGTGTACTAACTTTTCAGACGGTGGGTATAAACACCAGGTATTTAAATAATTTTGCAAGAGAACGCACAGTACAGTTGCCAATTATAAGGCCTATATATATTTTATAGTTCAAGGTACACAGCCGTGTACTAACTTTTCAGACAGTGGGTATTAACACCAGGTATTTAAATAATTTTGCAAGAGAACGCACAGTACAGTTGTCAATTATAAGGCCTATATATATTTTATAGTTCAAGGTACACAGCCGTGTACTAACTTTTCAGACGGTGGGTATTAACACCAGGTATTTAAATAATTTTGCAAGAGAACGCACAGTACAGTTGCCAATTATAAGGCCTATATATTTTATAGTTCAAGGTACACAGCCGTGTACTAACTTTTCAGACGGTGGGTATTAACACCAGGTATTTAAATAATTTTGCAAGAGAACGCACAGTACAGTTGCCAATTATAAGGCCTATATATTTTATAGTTCAAGGTACACAGCCGTGTACTAACTTTTCAGACGGTGGGTATTAACACCAGGTATTTAAATTATTTTGCAAGAGAACGCACAGTACAGTTGCCAATTATAAGGCCTATATATATTTTATAGTTCAAGGTACACAGCCGTGTACTAACTTTTCAGACGGTGGGTATTAACACCAGGTATTTAAATAATTTTGCAAGAGAACGCACAGTACAGTTGCCAATTAGAAGGCCTATATATTTTATAGTTCAAGGTACACAGCCGTGTACTAACTTTTCAGACGGTGGGTATAAACACCAGGTATTTAAATAATTTGCAAGAGAACGCACAGTACAGTTGCCAATTATAAGGCCTATATATTTTATAGTTCAAGGTACACAGCCGTGTACTAACTTTTCAGACGGTGGGTATAAACACCAGGTATTTAAATAATTTTGCAAGAGAACGCACAGTACAGTTGCCTAGTATAAGGCCTATATATTTTATAGTTCAAGGTACACAGCCGTGTACTAACTTTTCAGACGGTGGGTATTAACACCAGGTATTTAAATAATTTTGCAAGAGAACGCACAGTACAGTTGCCAATTATAAGGCCTATATATATTTTATAGTTCAAGGTACACAGCAGTGTACTAACTTTTCAGACGGTGGGTATTAACACCAGGTATTTAAATAATTTTGCAAGAGAACGCACAGTACAGTTGCCAATTATAAGGCCTATATATTTTATAGTTCAAGGTACACAGCCGTGTACTAACTGTTCAGACGGTGGGTATTTACACCAGGTATTTAAATTAGTTTGCAAGAGAACGCACTGTACAGTTGCCAATTATAAGGCCTATATATTTTATAGTTCAAGGTACACAGCCGTGTACTAACTGTTCAGACGGTGGGTATTTACACCAGGTATTTAAATTAGTTTGCAAGAGAACGCACTGTACAGTTGCCAATTATAAGGCCTATATATTTTATAGTTCAAGGTACACAGCAGTAGTGCCAAATATAGTTTGGTATGTAGCAGAGCACCTAATACACCACTAATGCCTCTCTCTGTCCCTACTCCAGCAGCTATCCCTGAATACAGCAGCCGTTCTCTGTAAAGTCTATATTGTAGTAAAGCTATCACTGTACTGCACTATAGTAGCCCTGATAAGGGCTTTTAATCACGCTCCTGCCTGTCCAACAGCTAAAACCTGTCTCTCCCTTCTCCAGCCTCTGTCCCTGACTAAGTTCACGCATCATATGCGTACGAGCAGGAAGAGCTGAGTTTTTAATATTCGAGGTCACATGGTTTTTCCAGCCAATGCATGTAGACGCCGTTTTCGCGCTGCCAGCGTGCTCAGCGTGCCTGTCATACCCCCCCTGCATGGTGATTGGTGGAAAAAGAGCGCCAGGGAAGGTGGGAGGGGAAACGAATTCTAAGTGCGCCATCGCCGTTATACTCGAACGAAATCGAGTACGCCAAATAGCGTAGTATTCGATCGAATACCAGCTCGATCGAACACTACTCGCTCATCTCTACCCTTTAACTGTACAGCCTTGAGATTCCCTAGTAGCCAGCTTTGTGGGACACTGTGTCCCATCAGGGTACTCAGCTGATGGCTCATGTGAAGCCTTTTCCTGGCAGCTCATAAACACTCAATTTTTATCAGTTCTTAACAAACTGATACGAATATGGCTTAAATAAGTGTTTATGAGCTGTTAAGAGTTCAGAAATAATGACGATAATGAGTCAAAGTGAAAGTAAGATGCTCACAACTAGGCTAAAACTTAACCCTTTATGACAAAAACTGCTAAAACCTTTTAATAAAACCAATTGAAAAAAAAATATATTTTTAGCCCAAAATGAGTAAAATGCAGTAATTAAAAATGAATTGAAATGCTAATTATAATATCCATATTGAAAGGCCTAGTCCCTGAGTAATTTATGTGTCACATAAGGCTTTCCAGAAATAGAAGATATGCTCAGTGTTAGTCATTTATCTAAGTGTAGTTAGCAGCATAGCCTGAAGATCCAGTGTCCTAGAGTGAAATCTGTTCCAGGGTTCCCAAGACATCTCACGCAATGACTTAACACTTTACAAGATCTATATATATCTCATGAAAGTGAAGATTTCATTTGTATTGGAGATAAGGGAGATTTTAAAAAATGTACCTTTTATGAACACCTCTGTGTAAAGTCTCCCAATCCGCAGACCTAAATGTCATTTTTGTACTCTTCATTGAAAAAAACCTCAACATCACACCCAAAATGGAAGAAAGATTTTGTGCTGAGTAGGCATCACTCAGAATTGGCCAAAATGTGGCTATCTATATCCAAATGCTCAGTCAATGCTACTTCTCTGGAATCGGTTTACAGGATTTTTATCAGATGGTACGTAGCACCCACATGGATAGCACATTATATACCTTGTTAACCCTCGTCTTGCTTCAGCAACAACCAACAAATCCATAGATCTATGTTAGCTATTCTATAAGCACCTTTATATTAGGAAATGAAACATAATAATGTAATCAAATAAGCATTTTGATGTCTAAAAACAGGGGTCATATGACAAAGTGACATCCTAAGGTCAGGACGATATAGGCTGGCAGGAGGAGGATTAGTGGGTGGAAAGAAACATTATGAAGGAAACAACCACCCTGATTTACATTCTCCCCCTTCGGACAGCATTATTCTGGGACTTGTAGGTAAAACTGCAGCAACATGGGAAGGGATTTTAAGACAGCAGCAGCCATTTTTAATAAATATAGTAGAGAGAAAAGGCAGATAAAGATGGCAGACCAGAAAGCAGAAAGGAGACTTGTAACAGGGATGAAGCAACAGTAAGAACTTTTTTGACATACTTGTAGAGATATCTTAGATTTACAGAAAAAAAACAACAACAACAACAACAATGGGAGTGCTTATTTAACCTATTTTACCCCGGGCCAGTTTTCACCCTCCTGCCCAGGCCTTTTTTGCAAATCTGACATGTGTTACTTTATGTGGTAATAACTTTGGAACACTTTTACTTATCCAAGCCATTCAGAGAAGGTTTTCTCGTAACACATTGTACTTCATGACAATCATGAATTTGAGTCAATATATTTCACCTTTACTTATGAAAAAAATCCAAAATTTACCAAAATTTTCCAAGTCTCTACTTTCAAAACAGAAAGGGATACCTCATAAAATATTTATTTCTTAACACTCCCCATATGTCTACTCTATGTTGGCATCATTTTATTTTTTAGGACTTTTGAAGGCTTAGAATTTTAGAAGCAATTCTTAAAATTTTCAAATAACAACTTTTTAAGGACCAGTTATGAAGCTACTTTGTGGGGCTTACATAGTACAGTCATGGCCAAAAGTTTTGAGAATGATACAAATATTAATTTTTACAAAGTCTACTGCTTCAGTTTTTATAATGGCAATTTGCATATACTCCAGAATGTTATAAAGAGTGATCAGCTTAACAGCAATTACTTGCAAAGTCAATATTTGCCTAGAAAATGAACTTTATCCCCCAAAACAAATGTCAACATCATTGCAGCCCTGCCTTAAAAGGACCAGCTAACATCGTTTCAGTGATTGCTCCATTAACACAGGTGTGGGTGTTGATGAGGACAGGGCTGGAGATCAATCTGTCATGATTAAGTAAGAATGACACCACTGGACACTTTAAAAGGAGGCTGGTGCTTGGCATCATTGTTTCTCTTCTGTTAACCATGGTTATCTCTAAAGAAACACGTGCAGTCATCATTGCACTGCACAAAAATGGCCTAACAGGGAAGAGTATCACAGCTAGAAAGATTGCACCTCAGGCAACAATCTATCGCATCATCAAGAACTTCAAGGAGAGAGGTTCCATTGTTGCCAAAAAGGCTCCAGGGTGCCCAAGAAAGACCAGCAAGCGCCAGGACCGTCTCTTAAAAGTGTTTCAGCTGCGGGATCGGGCTACCAGCAGTGCAGAGCTTGCTCAGGAATGGCAGCAGGCAGGTGTGAGTGCATCTGCACACACTGTGAGGCAGAGACTCTTGGAGCAAGGCCTGGTCTCAAGGAGGGCACCAAAGAAGCCACTTCTCTCCAGAAAAAACATCAGGGACAGACTGATATTCTGCAAAAGGTACAGGGAGTGGACTGCTGAGGACTGGGGTAAAGTCATTTTCTCTGATGAATCCCCTTTTCGATTGTTTGGGACATCTGGAAAACAGCTTATTCGGAGAAGATGAGGTGAGCGCTACCACCAGTCTTGTCTCATGCCAACTGTAAAGCATCCTGAAACCATTCATGTGTGGGGTTGCTTCTCAGCCAAGGGAATCAGCTCTCTCACAGTCTTGCCTAAAAACACAGCCATGAATAAAGAATGGTACCAGAATGTCCTCCAAGAGCAACTTCTCCCAACCGTCCAAGAGCAGTTTGGCAATCAACAATGCCTTTTCCAGCATGATGGAGCACCTTGCGATAAAGCAAAGGTGATAACTAAATGGCTCAGGGAACAAAACATAGAGATTTTGGGTCCATGGCCTGGAAACTTTCCAGATCTTAATCCCATTGAGAACTTGTGGTCAATCATCAAGAGACGGGTGGACAAACAAAAACCTACAAATTCTGACAAAATGCAAGCATCGATTGTGCAAGAATGGACTGCAATCAGTCAGGATTTGGTCCAGAAGTTGATTGAGAGCATGCAAGGGAGAATTGCAGAGGTCCGGAAGAAGAAGGGTCAACACTGCAAATATTCACTTGCTGCATTAACTCATTCTAACTGTCAATATAAGCTTTTGTTACTCATAATATGATTGCAATTATATTTCTGTATGTGATAAAAACATCTGACAAACACACATAAAAACCAGAGGGCAGCAGATCATGTGAAAATATAATATTTGTGTCATTCTCAAAACTTTTGGCCATGACTGTAGAAATCACCCATAAATGACCCCATTTTGGAAACGACACCCCTCAAGTTATTCAAAACTGATTCTACAAACTTTTTAACCCTTTAGGTATTTCACAACAATTAAAGGAAAATGGGGATTACATTTCTAAATTTCATCTTGGTTGGAAGATTTTCCATTTGAATCCATTTTTATCTGTAACACATCAAGGGTTAGCAGCCAAACAAAACGTAATATCTATTACCCTGATTCTGCAGTTTACAGAAACACCCCACATGTGGTGGTAAACTGCTGTAAGGGCACACAGCAGGGTGCAGAAGAAAAGTGCTGCATGGTTTTTGGAAGACAGATTTTGGACTGGTTTTTAGGCACCATGTCCCATTTGAAGCCCCCCCGATGCACCCCTACAGTAGAAACTCCCAAAAAGTGACCCCAATTTGGAAACTACGGGATAAGGTGACAGTCATATCGATACTATTTTGGGGTACATATGATTTTTGATCCCTCTTTATTACGCTTTTTGTGAGGTAAGGTAACCAAAAAATGGCAATGTTTTTATTTTGTGTTTTTACAGTGTTTATCTGGTTAGATCATGTGCCATTACTTTATTTCTGTCCCACTCTGGGACTTCAACTTTTGGGGATCTGATCCCTTCTGCAATGCATTACAATACAACTGTATTGTAATGTATTATAATGCATTGCCTGTTAGTGTATTACACTGAGTAATACACTAACAGGTTTCCTAGGACATCAAGCCTGGGACTGGATCTTCTAGATTTCCATAGAAGGCAGGTCCCGATGCCTCTGCAAGGCAGCGGGCTGCCTTCTCAC
The DNA here is from genome assembly GCA_900303285.1 of Rhinella marina. Lineage (NCBI taxonomy): Eukaryota > Metazoa > Chordata > Amphibia > Anura > Bufonidae > Rhinella > Rhinella marina. Next base: position 6,867 of record ONZH01007358.1, read on the forward strand.
CCATCCGATCCCCGTCACTGCAGCACGGGGACCCGTTGAAGATACTCACGTCATACACCTTATATGCTACAGTCAGCGCTGACCACGCCATAGAATGAGTTAATCTTCCAGTATAGGCTTCTACAGCGATGTCGGTGGATACAACAGAGACCCGAATATCAATGACTGCCGGGCCCCTGCACTGATCGGCATGATGTAATAGTACGTCAAATTGTGGGAAGTCATCTCCCGCTGTGATGTACTATTATGTCATTGGTCGGGAAGGGGTAACTACAAACACCTCCTCCAGGCCCTGCTAACCATTCATCCACCTTCAACCATTGTATTGATTTATATGTGTGCTTCTCTTCTTTTTCCCTCCCCTCTTTCCTCCTTCCTTCCCCCTTTGTCTTTACCTGTTTTGCTAGCGTTATCTTTGCTCACTCTCTAGTATGGAGATTCCCCAGTCATAATCTCACCAAATCTGATCCCTGCAGCATTGGTTGACTACTACTACTGAACTTCTCACTACTGGTTAACCAAGTTACTATATTAATGGATCATTGTTTTCTTTTACTACAATCTGAATATTTTATGACGAACTGTGATGTGTTACATCATAAAAATGACCGATATTCTGAAAATTCTACTTCTTATATGGAAAACAATAAAAACCATTGAAATAGAATTACATAAAAATTACACAGACAGGACGAGTACTATATGGAGCAAAGAATCATCAAGAAAGAACATTTACAGGTCATTTACTCTTATGTAGCGTGTCCATCGTGTGCTGTATTTCAGTTTTGAGGATTGCCTTATTAATAAGCTTCACAAAAATGTTCCTAGGAGGGAAAAAACACTAAACGTCTGCCTAAAAATGCAGATACCAGGGTCCAGGTATGACTAGATTCTACACTAAGGGTACACTAGAGGGACTTTGCAATCTTTTTTTCCAGAAATCTTTTTTGTCTCTATGTTATTTCCTCTAGAGGTACGTTTGTATGATTGAGATGCAATATAACATAACAAGGGTAGGTAGATAGATAGATAGATAGATAGATAGATAGATAGATAGATAACAAATGATGTGAGCAGCACTGTGTGTGGATGTAGGGTGGTGTGCCAGTGGCTGAGGAATTTGATCCAAAAAAACAAACAAATAAAATGAAAAATTCCACGGCATGATCTATGATAGATAGATAGATAGATAGATAGATAGATAGATAGATAGATAGATAGAAAGATAAATAGATACTGTAGATAGATAGATAATAGATAGATATTAGAAACACAAAAACAGCAGCACAGCATAAGTAGAGTACGGGTGCAATTCCTCCAGGTCCAAGGTTATTCACCAAATAAATTCAAAAAATAGAGGATGAGGCAGCACTCCAATGTAGTGAAAAAATGAGAACTTTATTCACCCAGGATGCAACGTTTCGGCCCGCACAATGAGGCCTTTTTCAAGCATGTGCAACATGTGCCAAACAAACATTATATAAAGGCAAGTAGTGGGAGGAGTTAACAGTTGCATCCAATCACGTGATCAATCAATTAACAATTAACAGATGTGCAAAAAAAGTGAGTGTTGAATACTACGTATGAGTGACATCAAAATAGGATATGTAAAAAGATCACATATAACGTGCATTAGAATAAGATGTGTATTACCACAAACGTAAATATCAATCTCCATTATAATCTGTGGCATAGTGGACAGAGTGGTAAGCCTTTATACCACTCTGTCCACATGTTTGAGTGTAAAAAGGGTTTATCACTGTTTTCCACTCGTAATTTAGAAATGTCCGTTTTCACAGCCTGGATAAAAGTCTCAACCGCAGATTGTTGAATCACTGGCATGAAATTACTTGGATTAGAAAGTCCCAACTGTTTCAAAGTAAATGCAGTGGCACTTGGCAAAGGTGGGCATGGTATATTTTCTGCAAACCAAATTTTGAGTTTAATATTGCGAAAAAAACGAAGTAAATCACATTCCAATTGGAACCAGTCCGTTTTGGTACTCGGACAAAAGGATAAACCTTTGCTTAAAAGCTCATGCTGTGCAGGTGTGAGAGTAACAGAGGATAAATTTACCACTATGTCCTTTTCCTCAAGGGTTGTCCCTTCATTGGTTTGTTCTTTGAGGGTCTTCCGCCACTTGTGCTGCAGTCGACCGCCTCTCACGGTCCTGTGCATTCTGTTCCTATAATAGGGAGTCAGATAAGGTGTCACAAAAGAGTCAATCTCCTGTATATGGGAAAGATAATGCATCCCAAACCTACTTGTATGGGTGGATGCATTATTGATATTATGTACAATCCGCTTCTTATTTTGCAGGTCACATTGCCAGTTATAGATGTTACCCTTGGCATAGTCATCCGCATCCCTAGACCATTTTTGTCGTTTAGTAATCTGTTGTTCGTTTTTAAATTTATCCAGGTATGTGTGGCAGTTATTGAAATAAGTATCAGCATCTTCTGACGATAGCATGCTTTTAATCGTGCCTTCGATATCAAACAACTTATGATTATTGATCATGTCCCTCCCCTCTCTTGAGGGGGCGACAGGGAACGTTTATTAAAACGGAAAGAATTGCAATGGATATTCAGACTGCACACGTTGAGACCGAATGGTCTCAACGTTGACTTCAATCTAGGAGGGTGTTAGAGATACATGGTGCATCGCAAGCTCGCTATTTTGCTCTTGTGCTTAACTAGAGGTTGGAATGACTACATGTGCTTTCTATTTATGTCATTCTTTCTTTTTACTTTTCAGATATTTCTACAATATTTTTTTTTATTTGGGGGCTTACATTTCTCCTGATGTTCCTGTAAGTTCCTTCAATGGGAAACCTTGATATCCAGCGTTTTAATATATTATCATTATTTTAATTGCACTCTGTCCACTATGCCACGGATTATAATGGAGATTGATATTTACGTTTGTGGTAATACACATCTTATTCTGATGCACGTTATATGCAATCTTTTTACATATCCTATTTTGATGTCACTGATGCGTAGTATTCACCACCCACTTTTTTTGCACATCTGTTAATTGTTAATTGATTGATCACGTGATTGGATGCAACTGTTAACTCCTCCCACTACTTGCCTTTATATAATGTTTGTTTGGCACATGTTGTATAGGCTTGAAAAAGGCCTCATTGTGCGGGCCAAAACGTCGCATTCTGGGTGAATAAAGTCCACCATTTTTTCACTACACTGGCGTGCTGCCTCATCCTCTATTTTTTAGACAGACAGATAGATATAGAAGATAGATAGATAGATAGATAGATAGATAGATAGATAGATAGATAGATAGATACTGTAGATAGATATATGAGAGATAATAACAATCCTACCAACCAATATATAAATAGAGTCTAAGGGATTATGCATTCTATACTCGCACTCTCCCCTTCACTGGACAACAGAAAAAACGAACAAGATAATGAGGTACCGCCTGCTCCCAGCTGTATTCATGCTGCATTAAAATACTTCAATTATAACACTGTTTCCATACACCAGGGATCAGCAACCTCCGGCACTCCAGCTGCTGAGAAACTACAACTCCCAGAATGTTCCATTAAGTTCTATGGGAGTTAGACAAACAGCAGAGCATGTTTGAATGCTGGGGGTTGTAGTTTCCCAGCAGCTGGAGTGCTGGAGGTTGCTGATTCCTGCCATACACCATGTATTACACAAAATGCATTGGCTAAGTGGAACCAAAGTTCTTCTCTCCCGAAGTCACGTGAGACTTCGGTGAATTACTACTGTATTCATATCTGCATATTTAAAAACAATTTAAAATAGCAATCTGAAGCCATACTGGCTGGTACCTCGGTACCAAAGCCCTCTTCGGATTGTTACTTTAATTTTTTAAATACAAAGATATGAATACAGTAGTAATTCACCGAAGTCTCACTCGACTTCTGATGAGACTAACTTTCTCCTCCGAACCAATATATTTTAATGCTGTACGGAAACAGCATTAAAATCAAGGTATTGGAATTAATCGACTTTGATCTATGATCCAAAGGTCGATTTGCTGAAGCCTAATAGCTATCGTCCAGCCATGTCTCATTTATTCCCACTAGGTCATAGTCCTCCTCAACACCAGTTTTATTAGTCAGGCTTCTGGAATTAGTGTACTCTTATGTCCATAACAGCTTTTGTGACCTATCACCTGCCATGGATCTCTTCAACAGTTGATGTGCGGTATAATATCAATTTGCACACTGAATATAATTCACCTATGAACCACACTGTGTCACGGTCACTCAGTTGCCAGATTTTGATGTGATCTTTACATTATTGTGCCATATGTACTTACATATAGGAAAGCTGTGAGCAAGGTCTCTCAGACTTCAGACCTTGAAGGACCTGTAGCCAAGCAATGAGTTGATTGCAGTGATGACACAGCAGTCACTGTAATAATAATATAGCTTTTCTATGATATCATTGACATGATGGGAAAATTGGAGAAACACTACCAGCAACCATGCACTTCTGAACCAGTCTGACATGTGTCAGAGTCCTGTAATTCATGGAGTGCCTCAGTACAAGTTAGTAAATTAATGAAGTAAGGTATTCGGACCAATGTTGTAACAACTTTTTGGTACAGATCAGCCCTTTCAGACCCCCATCAGCTCAGATCAGCCCACTCAGCCCCCATCAGACCTCAGATCAGTCCAATCAGCTCCCATCAGACCTCAAGTCAGCCCATTAGTCCACTCAGCCCCCATCAGACCTCAGATCAGCCCACTCAGCCCCATAAGAATATAAACCTGTCTTACCTCTCCTGCGCCGCGGCTCCGCTCCGGGTCCGGTGCTCCTCTGTCTTCTCCTGCCAGCACTGCACTGTCACCTGACTGCATGCACGGGGTCAGGACAGTTCCCTGCTCCTGGCACCTAATACATACTAGTGAGCGCTTCCATAATGGAAGCGTTCAGTAGTATTCGCTTTATAAGACACGCAGCAATTTCCCCCCTACTTTTGGGGGGAAAAAGGGTATCTTATAAAGCGAAAAATACGGTATATACAGTGCCTTGCGAAAGTATTCGGCCCCCTGGAACTTTTCAACCTTTTGCCACATTTCAGGATTCAAACAAAAAGATAAAACATTTTAGATAAAACATTTTAAATTTTTGGTGAAGAATGTGAACAAGTGGGTCACAATTGTGAAGTGGAACAAATTTTTTTTGGATCATTTAAACTTTTTTTGTAATAAAAACTGAAAAGTTGGGCGTGCAAAATTATTTGGCCCATTTACTTTCAGGTCAGAAAACTCACTCCAGAAGTTCATTGAGGATCTCTGAATGATCCAATGTTGTCCTAAATGACTGATGAAGATAAATAGAATCCACCTGTGTGTAATCAAGTCTCTGTATAAACGCACCTTCTCCTCGATAGTCTCAGGGTTCTGCATCATGAAGACCAAGGAACACACCAGGCAGGTCCGTGATACTGTTGTTGAGAAGCCGGATTTGGATACCAAAAAATTTCCCAAGCTTTAAACATCCCAAGGAGCACTGTGCAAGCGATCATATTGAAATGGAAGGAGTATCAGACCACTGAATCTATCAGACCACACAAATCTACCAAGACCCGGCCGTCCCTCTAAACTTTCATCTCAAACAAGGAGAAGACTGATCAGAGATGCAGCCCAGAGGCCCATGATCACTCTGGATGAACTGCAGAGATCTACAGCTGAGGTGGGAGAGTCTGTCCATAGGACAACAATCAGTCGAACACTTCACAAATCTGGCCTTTATGGAAGAGTGGCAAGAAGAAAGACATTTCTCAAAGATATCCATAAAAAGTCTCGTTTACAGTTTGCCACAAGCCACCTGGGAGACACACCAAACATGTGGAAGAAGGTGCTCTGGTCAGATGAAACCAAAATCCAACTTTTTGGAAACAATGCAAAACGATATGTTTGGCATAAAAGCAACACAGCTCATCACCCTGAACACACCATCCCCACTGTCAGACATGGTGATGGCAGCATCATGGTTTGGGCCTGCTTTTCATCAGCAGGGACAGGGAAGATGTAAAATTGATGGGAAGATGGATGGAGCCAAATACAGGACCATTCTGGATGAAAACCTGTTGGAGTCTGCAAAAGACCTGAGACTAGGACGGAGATTTATCTTCCAACAAGACAATGATCCCAAACATAAAGCAAAATCTACAATGGAATGGTTCAAAAATAAAGGTATCCAGGTCTTAGAATGGCCAAGTCAAAGTCCAGACCTGAATCCAATTGAGAATATGTGGAAAACTGCTGTTCACAAACGCTCTCCATCCAACCTCAAAGAGCTCGAGCTGTTTTGCAAGGAAGAATGGGCAAGAATTTCAGTCTCTAGATGTGCAAAACTGATAGAGACATACCCCAAGAGACTGCAGCTGTAATCGCAGCAAAAGGTGGCGCAACAAAGTATTAATGCAAGGGGGCCGAATAATTTTGCACGCCCCACTTTTCAGATTTATTATTACAAAAAAGTTTAAATGATCCAATAAATTTCGTTCCACTTCACAATTGTGACCGAAAAATGTAAAATGTTATATCTTTTTGTTTGAAGCCTTAAATGTGGCAAAAGGTTGAAAAGTTCCAGGGGGCCGAATACTTTCGCAAGGCACTATATATATATACTTTTTATTATCTTTACGGTTTTAGCTTACAATATGCTGGTATGTTTGCCAATATTCAGTACTGTGCTTATATTGCTTATATATAGGAATAAGCATACTCACCCTGTGAGTGCATACCACTGGTATGTATATCCTTAGGTTGCCTGCAAAATGAATCAACCCTCCCCGCCCCCCCCCTTACACACACACACACACACTTGTGCAATCTATCATGTCAAGATGCCCAAGTAACTCTGGGTCTTTACATACTATTACATTAATTGAGTTTTCAGGGATTTTAACATAGATGGCCAGGGGCGTAGCTAAAGGCTCATGGGCCCTGGTGCAAGAATTCAGCTTGGGCCCCACTTCCCTTAGTGCTTTTGAAACGGCACTCTCCGAACCCTCTAATGCCCCCCCATGCCAAATTCTAGACCTAACGCCTTCCCCCCAGCCAGAGGTGTAATTTGACCTGCATGCACGATCTGTAATACCAGTTTCTTCTTATGCGGCACAAGGGTCTTTGGGCCCGTCAGGCTCAAGGGCCCGGTAGCGACTGCTATCTCTGCACCCCCTATGTAGATTGCATATTCTCACGACAGACCATCAATATCTGATTTCAGCTATTCTGAAGTAGCTTCGTCTCTGGAACTAGGCAGCTCTGTCTATTTTTAGTGGACAGACTGGTAACTTCAGCACTGTTTCCACTGAAGTTAATACGAGTAGTGCTGCAGTAACTAGTTCTGTCCACTATGTAGTTCCAGTGCAGACTTTTGACGCAAGAGCTACTGCAGAACAGCTGATCGGTGTGGTGTCACTTCCACCTGCGATATCATCACAAGTATCCTCAATACATTTAGGGCATTTTCTTTGGAAATCTAGTCTTAACCATTTTTTATATGCCATAGATACAACTGATAAATCTCATAAGGAGTAGGACTTTATTATTGTATTTTATAAAAAGTTATGACATTTTCTATCATAGAAGAGTTTATTCCAGACACTTGATATAAATCCAGTCCTTTATTATAAATCCAATAAAAATGTGGAACAATAAAGTCCCTTACAGCTATGCATTTCGAACTCTGCTGGGTTCTTGTTTACAGCATATAAAACAAAGTGTGTGTCAAACTTTTTAGAACCACAGTGAACTTATCGTTACACTCAGAGCACAGGAGTACAAATAAAAACCTGAGGAGGAGTCTGTACTCCTGTGCTTTTTAGAAGAGTGTAACGATAGGTTCACTATGGTTTTAACAGTCTAATGCACTTTTTGTTTTACATGCTGTGAACAAGAACACAGCAGAGTTTGAAATGCGTTGGAGTAAAAGACCATACTGTACCATGTTCCTAATGGATTTATAATAAAAGATCAAATTTTTATCAAACGCTGGAACAGACTGTTCTCAGATATTTACCTGCCACCAGGGGCGTAGCTAGAACTGACTGGGCCCCACAGCAAATTTTTGTATGGGGCCCCTCCCCAACTTAATGGACGTACTCACACATGTGCTCGCCACATACATGGACACGCTCATACATGCACTCACCACATACCTGGACATACTCATACACGCACTGACAACATACATGGACGCACTATACACACAGACACCACATACATGAATACACTCATACACACTCACCACATACATGGACGCACTCATACAAGCACTGACAACATACATGGACGCACTCATACACAGTCACCACATACATGGACACAGACATACATGCACTGACAACATACATGGACGCACTCATACACACACTCACCAAATACATAGATGCACTCATACACACGCTCATCACATAGATGGACATATATACTGTATACACACACAAAAACACATATGACTATACAAGTAGTTATACACCTATTTCTACACACAAACACTTACCTTTCCTGTAGACAGCTGATGTCTGGTCCTCACAGGCAGCCTGGAGAAGTAGGTGCCATCACCCCTCTGTGCTATCCAGGGACAGCAGTGGAGGGGTTAATCAGTAACCTGGAGGGAGGGGGCAGGCAGGAACTGTAGAACTCTGTGTGCAGGAGCTGCCAACCTACTCACACTAGCTTGGTAATGGGGGGGGGGGCTTCATCCCATAAAGTTCTGCTATTGGCTGGCAGCAGATGTCATAGTAAGCTGCCAGCCAATAGAAAACAGAAAGCAGTACTGGCAAGGTCTGTGCCATTACTGCGGATCCCAGCCTAAGAACAGCCATAGGAGGAGGAGAACAGGCATGGAGGAAATGTACTGTGCCTGCAAGGACCTTCGGTGGGCGGAGCTCCAGTGCTGCTGCTGTAAGTGGCATCCTCTTCTATAAAGTGCAGCAACTGTGCGTAAGGGCAGCCCCATATCTAATAAAAATATTCAGCACTGCTCTGAGGCCCCTTCTGAGCTCGGGCCCCGAAGCAGTTGCTTCCCCTGCTTCCCTGATAGCTACGCCATAGAGTTGAGCGAATCCGAAAAGATTTGGGGATTCGGTATTCGGCCCGAATTTTCCGCGGGATTCGTGGGTTCGAGCCGAATCACGAATCACATTAAAGTCTATGGGAGACCCGAATATTTTTGCAGGGGCCAAAGGTTCTGCACAGTCAAGTTTGCCCCAACATGTGAAAACCTCAGAAAAAGATGGAAACACCTTGGAAATGGATAGGAAACACCAGGGGCAGCATGTAGGGATGCCTCTGAGGCTCCCTAATTGCACCATTCTTTCTAAATCTGGCCAATAGTCTGGTGATGACCCCAAGGCAATTTTCAGGGACACAGTAATGGTGACCCACTTAAAAATGCTGCCTGACAACCTGGCGGTGAACCCCTGATTGTCTGTCTTTCAATAAAATTGCAGTGTAAAGCATGGTGGTGAGCCTCAGTATGACTTTTTGGATGGAGATTGCATGTGGTCACGTACTCCCTGGAACCCCATAGTCACCCCTTCTCTGATGTGCTACCCCAGAACATTCTCTGCCCTAATTCGCAAGACCTTTTGCAGTCTCAGTGTGCTGACAGTGGGGATTTACCAGTGTTGTCTGAGGAGGTGGTGGACAATGGCGAGACACAGGTGTCGGGGGGTGAGGTAGTTGAAAGTAGTGTTGCACGATATATCGAAAACTCGGTATGGTTTCGGTACCTAGTGCGGTACCGAAGCTCGATACCGAGTTTTATTGCCGTCCGATACATAGAACATGGCGCGCACATCACTTTAATGCGGTTGCCATGTTCTAATATCTGCCGCGCTGCCAGGGCCGGATTATAATTGGAGCACCTGGAGCTACTGCTCCAGGCCCCCGCTCCAATGATTTCATGGGGGGCCCCGCGCCCCCCTCAGATCAGCCCACCCAGCCACTTTAAAAAAAGCATACTTACCTGTTCTGGCCGCTGCTGTCCTCAGGCTCCCCGCTCCACTGTGTTCCCTGCCGGCGTGCACTATGACCTGACGCTGCGTCAGGTCATAGTGCGGGCCGGCAGGGAACACAGTGGAGCGGGGGAGCCTGAGGACAGCGGCGGCCAGAACAGGTAAGTATGCTTTTTTTAAAGTGGCTGGGTGGGCTGATCTGAGGTCTGAGGGGGGCCACAGACGCTGGTCTGAGGGGGGCACAAGACGCTGACCTGAGGTCTGATGGGGGCACATGGGGGCACATTGTGTTGATCTGAGGTCTGAGGGGGCCACAAGACGCTGACCTGAGCGTCTGATGGGGGCACATTGTGTTGATCTGAGGTCTGATGGGGGCACAAGACGCTGATCTGAGGTCTGATGGGGGCACGAGACGCTTGACTGAGGTCTGAATGGGGGCACAAGATCGCTGACCTGAGGTCTGATGGGGGCACAAGACGCTGACCTAAGGTCTGATGGAGGCACAAGACGCTGACCTGAGGTCTGATGGGGGCACAAGACGCTGACCTGAGGTCTGATGGGGCACAAGACGCTGACCTGAGGTCTGATGGGGGCACATTGTATTGATCTGAGGTCTGATGGAGGCACAAGACGCTGACCTGGGTCTGATGGGGCACAAGACGCTGACCTGAGGTCTGATGGGGGCACAAGACGCTGGACCTGAGGTCTGATGGGGGCACAAGACGCTGACCTGAGGTCTGATGGAGGCACAAGACGCTGACCTGAGCTCTGATGGGGGGCACATTTGTGTTGATCTGAGGTCTGATAGGGGGAAACAAGACGCTGATTTGAGGTCTGATGGGGGCACAATGTGTTGATCTGAGTTTTATTATCCCTGTACAGTGACATCACTGTGTGTATTATCCCTGGACTTTGACATCACTGTGTTTATTATCCCTGTACTGTGACATCACTGTGTTTATTATCCCTGTACGGGACATCACTGTGTTTATTATCTCTGTACTGTGACATCACTGTGTTTATTATCCCTGTACAGTGACATCACTGTGTGTATTATCCCAGTACTGTGACATCACTGTGTTTATTATCCCTGTACTGTGACATCACTGTGTTTATTATCTCTGTACTGTGACATCACTGTGTTTATTATCCCTGTACGGTGACATCACTGTTGTTTATTATCGCCTGTACGGTGACATCACTGTGTTTATTATCTCTGTACTGTGACATCACTGTGTTTATTATCCCTGTTACGGTGACATCACTGTGTTTATTTCCCTGTACGGTGACATCACTGTGTTTATTATCTCTGTACGGTGACATCACTGTGTTATTATCTCTGTATGTGCATCCTGTGTTTATTCCGACGGTGACATCACTGTGTTTATTATCCCTGTACAGTGACATCGCTGTGTGTATTATCCCAGTGCAGGAAGAGGTAAGTGGTCTGTGTTTGTGTGTTTGTTTTCTATTTTTCAGGGTCCGTGAATGCAGAGGACTACGTCGGATTCGGTGGACTACGTTCGGACCAGCTTTTTTTTTTTTTTTTTTTAATAAATGGTCAAACAGGGGTTCTTGGGGGAGTGTTTATTTCAATAAAATGTTTTATACTTGTGTGTGTGTATTTTTTTTTTTACAATACTACAGTTTTAGTAATTATGGCTATCTACAGACGGCCCTGATTACTAATACTGGGCTTAGTGCTTGCCGGTATGGCAGGCCAGAACTAACCTCAACATCTATTACCTCGGCACCACCGCCACCAGGGGTGCCGGGAAGAGCCGGGTACCCGCAGGACCGGACCTTCTAAATTGAGGGTCTGGCTCTGGGGCGGCTGCAGGCTGGTACCATTAGGCTGGGAAGGGCCAATAACCGTGTCCCTTCCCACCCTGGTAGTGCCAGGCTGCCGCTGCTGGTTGTATCTGGCTGGCGAAGGAAAAAAGGGGGGGACCCCACGCCATTTCTTTTTTAATTATTTAATTATTTTTGTAAAAAAATTGCGTGGGGTCCCCCCCTTTTTTCCTTCGCCAGCCAGATACAACCAGCAGCAGCAGCCTGGCACTACCAGGGTGGGAAGGGACACGGTTATTATCCCCCAGACCCCTGTTTAACCATTTTATTAAAAAAAAAAAAAAAAAAGCTGGTCCGACGTAGTCCACCGAATCCGACGTAGTCCTCTGCATTCACGACCCTGAAAAATAGAAAACAAACACACAAACACAGACCACTTACCTCTTCCTGCACTGGGATAATACACACAGCGATGTCACTGTACAGGGATAATAAACACAGTGATGTCACTGTACAGGGATAATAAACACAGTGATGTCACAGTACAGAGATAATAAACACAGTGGTGTCACTGTACAGGGATAATAAACACAGTGATGTCACAGTACAGAGATAATAAACACAGTGATGTCACAGTACAGGGATCGGCGTCTCGTGCCCCCATCAGACCTCAGGTCGGCGTCTACAATTTGCACAAGCTCATCGAAATTGGACAGTAGAAGATTGGAAAAACGTTGCCTGGTCTGATGAGTCTCGATTTCTGCTGCGACATTCGGATGGTAGGGTCATTATTTGGCGTCAACAACATGAAAGCATGGATCCATCCTGCCTTGTATCAACGGTTCAAGCTGGTGGTGGTGGTGTCATGGTGTGGGGAATATTTTCTTGGCACTCTTTGGGCCCCTTGGTACCAATTGAGCATCGTTGCAACGCCACAGCCTACCTGAGTATTGTTGCTGACCATGTCCATCCCTTTATGACCACAATGTACCCAACATCTGATGGCTACTTTCAGCAGGATAATGCGCCATGTCATAAAGCTGGAATCATCTCAGACTAGTTTCTTGAACATGACAATGAGTTCACTGTACTCAAATGGCCTCCACAGTCACCAGATCTCAATCCAATAGAGCATCTTTGGGATGTGGTGGAACGGGAGATTCGCATCATGGATGTGCAGCCGACAAATCTGCGGCAACTGTGTGATGCCATCATGTCAATATGGACCAAAATCTCTGAGGAATGCTTCCAGCACCTTGTTGAATCTATGCCACGAAGAATTGAGGCAGTTCTGAAGGCAAAAGGGGGTCCAACCCGTTACTAGCATGGTGTACCTAATAAAGTGGCCGGTGAGTGTATATATATATATATATTTGGTATAGCTGAAATTGTAATGACCTGAATAATAAAGGTAATAACTAAAGTAATAATAATAATAATAATAATAATAATAATAATAATAACAATAATAATTATTATTATTATTATTATTATTATTATTATTATTATTTAGCGAATCAAAGCATCCAAAGTGGAATTTGATGAGAAGTTTAGGAAAATGATTTAATTCACAACAAAGGAATGTTTTTTTTTCTAAAATGGCAGCTACACAAGTCACAGAGTGAAATTAAGAAGGCCAGGAAAGTGAGATTACCCATAATGCCAATCAGCAGCTAGCCAGCCCTTTGATGTCACAGCACTATAAAAGCCTCATCCTGGGCAGTTTCAGTCATGTCACTGTGAGCTGAGCATAGGGGAAGTGTTCAAGAAGCCTTTTACTGTCGAATATTGGATAGGGAGAGTGTAGGGACAGTGTAGGGAGAGCATAAGGAGAAGATAGGGAGACTGCAGGCTCTGTAATCTGAAGTTTAAGGGATCCATAGGAGAAAGGCCACTTAGCATCAATCCCTGTGTAGGACACAGAGCTATCTAATTGAACAGCATTGATTTTCAAACTGGGGTGAATAATGTGTCTGCTTCTACTGTTATTGGGGTGTTCACCTTGTTTCATAGATAAGCAATTCTATTGTGTCTTGATTCTCAAATTGGGGTGAATAAGCTGTCTAATACTACTGTTATTGGGGTGTCCACATTGACATAAATTATTTTACATATACAATTAATATTTCTGTACTGTATGTCCAAAAAAGAGGTGCCAGGGCCCTCCAAAGGAATGGGCAATGGCAAAAATGTTGCTGTAGCTGGCAGAAGTAACAACAGGGGAGTGGTAGCAGCAGCCACAGCACCAGGACATAGCTGCCACTGTCATCCAGCAGTCATATTTTGCTGACCAATCACACTATCCTGGAGTGGTTGACTTGGTCTTCAACATCATCTCAACTGACATCAGACACCCACAGCCAGAAGTTAGTGGGTTCCTCTGACACCACACTTAGTTGGCATGGCCCAGGAACAAGTTCTGTGCCTCACCTGTCCTGAACCTGCCTCTTTCTTTTGTTGCTCCTTCTTCCAGGCAAGTGATGTATGCCGCCGGCTCTGCTCCGCTTTTCAGTGAGGAAGATACTATTGAAGACAATCAGCATCTACTGTCAGCAGCTACAAGTAGCGACAATTATAGTTGCTTGAGAGCAAGCAGTCAGGGATACGGCCATGAGACTGGTGAGGATGACATAAATAAAGGTATTGGATGATGATCCGGGTGCTGAGTGAAGAGGAGACTTCATCATCATTAGGGGGTGATGCAGGTTGCTTGCCTGTGAAACAGCAACAGTATGGCAGAGTGTTGCTAAGCAAGTGTGGCCATGAGCCAGCAGGGTGGCAGCAGTGTGAAATCTGGAGCTAAATGTGCCTGGAGTAGACCATCTGCTACTCAGGACCCTAACTGTCCAGAGGACATCAGCGTGGCCATATGTATGATCTGTGGGCAGAAGGTGAAGCGTGGCCAGGGTGCCATAAAGTGGCCTGGGAAAACTGGGGAGCTAATGTAGTGTTACAGCCAGATGGATCTCCCAGCGGCCCACACCTTTTCTGCAGAAGTCAGGACTCACCACCTCAGCAGAAAGAAGCTATGTTTCTTTCCCATCATCTACTGGTCCTGATGGTCCTCCTCCTTGTATTCATTTCATCAGCAACCGATCACTGAGGCAATAGCAAAAAGTCAACAGTATGCATGCAATCATCCAATGGGCCAGAAGCTGTACGTCCTCCTGGCCAAGTTGCTGGTACTACAGTCCCTCCCTTTCCATGTGGTTGACTGCACATTTTAGAGAACTGGTGGCTTGTGCCGAGCCAAGGTGGAGAGTCCCAAGCCGTTATTACTTCTCTAAAAAATCTGTACCGGCCCTGCGTATGTACGTACAACAGAAGGTAGGCCAGTCCTTGAGCCTGTTGGATATAGCTGATTTAACACGCTTTGTGATGAATTCATTCGGACCAAATCACATTTTTTAAAACTTCGGACCTAGTCTTTCTGCTGCCAGAGGCAAAAACTGAAATGTCCCCCCACCCAATGCCAATTTCTTAACCTAACCCCTTATGCCACAATGAAAGCGCTCATTCCCCATGGCACTTCTTCTGACCCCCATTGCCCCTACCTGGTGCTGCCTGCCTCACCTGGCCTCACTGGTGGTACATCCCTGATCTCTAATAATAATAAGTGAAGTTTTGAACAAGAAATTGGATTTGTTACAAATTAATTAGTCACGAATTGCTATAAATCGGGTATACCCAGGCCTCTTAGTGTTTAGGTTTGGAACCCTTTAACCCTTTCCCGACCACCGACAGTATATTTATGCCAGGGTCTGGGCATTTAAAAAGGGCTCCTGAAGGAAAATACAGCAGGTCCCATTGCAGCTGGATGTATGCTGTTTTAAAGTACAGACAACTGTCAATAATGTCTGCGTCTGTCAGTAATGCAGCTGCTGACTTTTAACCCTTCAGATGCTATTACACCATACCAGCAACAACCCCTGTTTGGTCACCATCTCAAATGGCAGCTATTTTCCTGTCCCATATGACAATAATCCAGCGGTCATGTTTGATCCATCCACCATATTCGGCTCATCTAACTTTAACCCTAATATATTTTGAAAGCAAAATACCATTAGGTTCATAGTATAGAGGGATCACGGACCTTATGGAGGGATCCACATGGGTTAAAATTTTCTTGCACTGCACAGTGAAGTAGAATTTGCTTCCATTTGTATTTTTCCTCTCTTGTTTCAAGTGGCCTCCAATAAGCGTGGGTGACTCAAGGGGGGGTGACCTGGAGTGCATGACCTATTGAGTCACCCATACTGTGCAAGTATAAAGCTGAAACCTGCTCTCTCTGCATTTACTGGAGGCCATTTGGCACCAGGAGAGGTAAAATACAGAGTGGATCCGCATGCAAGTGGAACCTGCATTCCCTGAATTTAACGAAGGCCACTTTGGCACCAGAGGAGTTAGTATTTAGTGTAGATTGCCTTGTCGTTGGCAGACAGGCACAAATAATTTTGTACAAAATGTATTTGCCAAGAATCTCACATAATGTAGCATTAGCATTAGTACATTTTCCACAGTGAGTATGGCATTATTGTACTTATTATTTGTATTTGCAGAGTTCTGTTGCATTGTGTTTGTTTTTTTCTTTAGTGCTTTCAGCCATGGTGACTTGCACCTACGCATAGGGATGTGCTCACTAACCCCCATTTTTTTTCTTTGAAATATTACACTGCCCTGGAATACGGACGCAACATAACTGTTTTGCTAACAATGAATGTGGGTGCAGTAGAACGTTTGGCGCACGTTGATATATTAAACCTTCCTTATATACTGAGGCTCACTGGGGCAGATTTATCAAAATTGCTGTAAAGGAAAACTGGCTTAGTTGACCATGGCAACCAATCAAATTCTATCTTTCTTTTTCGAAAGGAGCTCTGCAAAATGAAAATTGGAATCTAATTGGTTGCAATGGGCAACTAAGCTGTTTTTCCTTTGCACCAGGTTAGATAAATCTCCCCGACTAGCTTATGAGTAAAATAATGGATTAACTCTTAATGTGGGTGCAGTAGAACATCATGTACATAGCGATACACTCAACCTGCAGTCTCCCTACAGTCTCAAAATAGTCTCCCTGCACTCTCCCTCACTTGCCCTCTCCAATATTCTTTTTTTTAAACCAGTTTTCAGCAACACTGTCCCTAGCTCATGAGCGCTTGCTACGTCTTTCCCTATGCTCAGCTCACAGTGAAAGGGCGGAGAATGCACAGGGTGGGGCTTTTATTGGGCTGTGACATCACAGGGGGATGTCTAACAGCGGATTGACTGGCTGCACGGCATTATGGGTCATATCGCATTTCAGACACATGCAGCAGCCATATTACCACGAAGCGCAAGGAAATTCGGCTTCACGGCAAATCGAATTTTTCCTAAACTTCGGATCGAATTCTGCTTTGGATGCTTCGTTTCGCTCAACACTAATAATAATAGTAATAATAATAAAAATCTTTATAGAGTACAATCAGGGGTTCATGTACAATCAGAGTAATAAATAACATAGCAACAAACAAGTCAACAATTAAAAGTTAGGGCCCTGCTCACAAGAGCTTACACTCTATGAGGAGATAGGGGCAGTACAAAAGGTATCAAGGGGCACTTAATAATTAAGGTCCACACTTGTCCGAGACGCTGGCATCTCCATAACTTCTGCACATCCAGCGCCAGTTCTAAATGTAAGACAGCTTCCTTACTGTTTTACATTTAGACATTTTCTACGCCTAAAACAGGTGTAGAAAATGATGAATGAGACGGGCCTGTCAGCCCACTACGCCCCCAATTTTATACCTGGCGTAAGAGTGGTGAATACGCAGATAGCAGTGCAACTAACCATTGTGCCACCATCTGCATCTGAAATACTCTTTATTTAGGCGCATTTCAGAATAGTAAATGACCCCCCAAGTGCTTGTCTTGTACAATGGTCCGGCCATCTTAGGGGAGTAGATATAAAGCTGAAGACCAGTCACCAGCCAATATCTGTAGTGCTTCTGAGTCCATAGGGTGTGGATATTTGACAATGGAACACTGTAAAAGCGAACTTCATAAAACACTGGTTCATTCTTGTTTTTTTTTTTTTTCCATTTTCACTTCATGAATAATTTTTTCTAGCTTCCTTATACATCATCTGGAATATATGGTGCCATTAGAAAGTACAACTTGTCGCGCAAGAAACAAGCCCACATACGCTAGTTTAAATAAAAATAGATGGAAGGTGGATGGAAAAGCAAAAAATAAATAAATAAAATTGTTTACTCTGCCAAGGGTTAAGGGGTTAAAATCTATTGTGTTACTGATTTTTATTTTTTTTTTAAGTATAGAAACACTCTCACCATTTATGCTATCTGTGGATTGATTTAGCTTCCAATATTTCAAAAACGTAAAGCTTTTTATCTTATGAACTGACTTCCTCCTCTTACATTCTGTATTCATACCAATATGTGGTGTGCTAAAATTCTTAAAAGCCGTCAGGATAAATAATTTATGATAAACTATGAGTCACTTACTTCTGAGTGTTTGCTAAAATGTTTGTCTCACATATGCTGAGGAGGCACTTTTTACACCGATTGAAGTCAGATACACATGGACTGTTTTAAAGTTATGTAAATGGAACCAAGAATATATTACTTAATTAGCTTGACAAAATAGTTTTCCTAAGGACTAGACATGTTCTCAATGTGCACAGGACAGATGTTCCAAAAGATGTACCATCAACCTTGGTCTCTGGAGTAAAGCTCAGTCCATAGTATGGACAACCAACCAATTATCTGTTCCATGTTGCCCTCTCCCTTTCCCCACCAATCACTAACATTTATATTTAAATGGCCTCAATAAATGCAGGGAGAGCAGGCTACAGCTTTATACTTGCACTAATTAAGATCAGCCTATGGGACAGATAGGTTACTTAGGAGTGCAAGACCAATCAAGTCACTCAAGCTGTGCAAGTATAAAGCTGTAACCTGCTCTCCCTGCATCTAATGTAGACCATTTGGCAATAGGAGAGGTAAAATACAGTGTGGACTCAGCATGCATGTGGAACCTGCACTCCTTGAATTTAATGGAGGCCACCAGCACCACCGGAGGTAGTATTTAGTGTAGGTTCCTGGCTTAAAGAGATCACCTTGTCGTTGGCGGACAGGCACAAATAATTTTGTACCCACAAATCACTAACATTTATACTTAAAGGGCTTGTGTCACTTCAGCAAATGGCATTTATAATGTACAGAAAGTTAATAGAAAGCACTTGATAAATTTTTCCATTGCAATATACACTGCTCGTTTCCAGGGGTTACGACCACCCTGCAATCCAGCAGTGGTGGTCGTGCTTTTACAATATAGAAAAAAGCACAAGCCGGGAGTGTGCATAGGCCGATGCTTTTTTCTATAGTGTGCAAACATGGTCACCACTGCTGGATTGCAGGGTGGTCGTAATCAGTAAAGGAGGCAATATGGACACAATACATTAGGAAGTGCCTTGTATTAACTTTGTCTGCATGATAAATGCCATTTGCTGAAGTGAAACAACTCCTTTAATATACATGCTGCCCATATCGTCCACCAATGCTCCATTCAGTTGTACAAAAAGATTTAAAGGGAATGTGTAATTTATGTTTTTATGCCAGTTAAAACCAGATGACATATCTTTTTTCTGATTGCAGATTTTTTTTTTTAATTCTATTATCTGAACATGATTATGGGACGGCCATCTTGCCAGGGCTGTTAAAGCAGCTTTACGGCAGCCCCATGGGCCATAGACACAATGGACAGGAGGGGATCTCATTGACTTCTATGGTAGAGTTTTCTAGGCATGCTCTGTGACCTGTGCAGAGGTCATGACTTTGAGTAAGTAGATAATCTATGATATCACCTATTGTGAATGGTAGATCCTGTGTTATCTGTATATACTGTAGATGTGCAAGTTACCGACACCATGACATCCACAGTAATGAACATGAATTAGGTGCCTCATGGCGCTGCCAATCACTGTTCTCAGCTGTAGATGTCTGAGGACAGTGATTGACATAGTAACATAGTAACATAGTTTATAAGGCCCAAAAAAAAGACATCTGTCCATCCAGTTCGGCCTGTTATCCTACAAGTTGATCCAGAGGAAGGCAAAAAACCCCTGTGAGGTAGAAGCCAATTTTCCCCACTTTAGGGAAAGAAATTCCTTCCCGACTCCAATCAGGCAATCAAAATTACTCCCTGGATCAACGACACCACTTAATAATGCATACAATGTAGAGGGAGGCAGGACAAAAATTCAAATCGGGTGGAATTGGAAAAAAATCCAAATCCACTATTGTTTAATGGGAGTTGCTTTTACAATGGTTAAATTGACATGTTCACTTCATTCTGGAGGTCAGTATGAATACAGTGATGCCATGTTTTTATAGTTTTTCTTTTGTTTAAAAAGGACCTTTCACCGCTCCTGACATGCCTGTTTTAATAGCTTCTTGCATTCCCCATGTAATAACAATTCTGGAGCATCTATTCTTCTGGCTCTATGTTGTGCCATTCCTTTATTATTTCTACGAGAAGTTATAATTGAATTGCTATTAGCCTTCAGTAAGGGTACAGAGGGGTGGTAACCAGTTGGGGGGGTGTTCCTGCACAGTCTGAACATGGCAGCACTGATTGGATAGAGTGAGTATGTGCAGGTACACGCCCCCAACTGGTTACCTCCCCTCTGTTCCCTTACTGAAGACTAATAGCATTTCAATTGTAACTTCTGGTAGAAATAATAAAGGAATGGCACAACATACAGACATAAGAATGGATGCTCCAGAATAGTTATTACATGGGGAATGCAGGAAACTATTAAAACAGACATGTCAGGAGTGGTGAAAGGTCCTCTTTAAATGCTAAATATATAACAGTGTAGCAGGCACTCAGCGTGGGAAGGCAATAGGGGAAAGGATGAGAGTGGTAGTCCAGGCGGTGATAGTAAACCTACTCCAGCACTTCCCCATGGTTGTGCACATTGCAGCCCATCGTTTCCTCCAGGGAACACCCTAATGAAAAGGGTCTCCTGGCCATCACAAAGTGGGGTGCCCTTGGCATTGAGGTTGTGATGAGGTGCAGGGCATTAATCAGGATTTAATTGGTGATCTGAGATAACAGGCTGTATCCACCAACCTCTAGTTGGAACTGTTTCCTCTCCCCATAGAGAGGAGTGAGTAAGCATAATGTAGAACCAGTTTGTGCCTAGACACTGAAGTGTGAAGAGCTAAGAACTAGCTCTGAATTGAATCAGACAGACATAAGAGATAGACAAAAGAAAAGAGCAAGGATTTACTTAAGGAGCAGGCCAGATGTAAAGAGCAGGTGCAATGTAGAATCCTGCAGAGAATTGCTGTCTAATTAGGACCACTGGCATCCATAGTGTTAAGGAGTTTTCTTCGGGTGCCTGGGCACAACTGTGCCAGCCCTCAGAAAGGAAAAGATCCATAGAAGGTTTAGCTGACAGAAAAGCATTGCAGACTTTGGCAGAAAAGGTAACCACCGCTAATCTGGCTAAAGCCTCCTCTGCTTGTTGTGGAAACACTGTAAGCTACAAGCTTCCCACCAAATATCAAAGGACAGGAGGGCCCTATGTTCAAAGACTATATTCCTCTGAGGATACTGTGGATATCATATACTTAAATATATCTGATGGTAGAGAAATTGAATCCCTTTAGGTCGGGGAAAGGAGAGACTGACCAGTCTGATTGAGAGAGAGGGAAGCTAGCCTCCATATACAATCTTTGGGAACTACTTGAATTGACTGAAAAGACTGTATTTCATATGAATAGTGCTTGTATGGATCACTTTCTGACCGACTTCAGTAACGTACTATGGCTTTGTTATACCAACATCAGTCTCATCATCATACCACACTACATTTGCCCCGAAAGATGCTGGCGTCACGACAACCAGGAAACCGGCCTTGGACCATAAAATAGCAACATCAAGGGCTCCTGAACCGCCATCAGGCAAGAGAACCCCAGAACCAGAGTGTGCCCCAAAGAGAAGAACCGGTGCACTCTTCCCATAACTGCACGCCAGACCAGAGAGCTTTAGGAAACTGTGGGTACGACTACTGTACCCATATGGCCACCCAAACTCACATGTGTCCCTGCAGACCGGTCGCTGCAACACGGTTGGACATCTCGCTTGATCCTGGACCTGGACAATCTCTCCTCATCCTGAGCCGGACAATTTAGCGCCTAAGCTAGCGGGGCAAGCACAGAGGCTCTGTTTCCAGAGCATCGACTGTTCATGCGCCGCTTTTTGGAAGTGGTAGTGGAAGCAGAGCCTCTGTGCTTGCACCGCTACTTGAAGCAGCTGCACAGGCATAAGTTCCCTGTCAATCAACAGCATCGGGGATGAAGATGAAAAACTCTTATTAATGAGATTAATCTATCTGTACAGATCAATTCAGTTATGTCTAAAGCTGTGATGCAATTGGTCACTATAGGCAATGACTCCACCCTTCCCTTAAACTAGTTCTGATAAATCCCCCTACTGTATTTCTGCCATCATTATGTAATTACAGATAAGGATAGAGCACAGATTTTGTTAAGCAACTGGTGTCAGTGATTTAAAGAAGAAAAAAAAAAGAAAAAAAACAAGTAGAATCTCAAAGTTTAAGTCTCTAGCAGTTAAGCCACTGATCTTGAAGAAACGTCTTATTTACCAGGGAGTTTCAATTCCCCTTAGAGAAATTTTGATTAAATTTAGCACACACTGCAGCTATTACGTGCCTGCAAGAGGGCATTAATCCTAGTTAGACCTGAAGGGATTTACAGTATGGGAGATCACCGGGCCTGATTAAACATAATGCCTGACCGGAGTAACATTGCTGTGCTGGCGCTATTAACAAGGTGTAAGCTACGAGAAGCGTGACAGCAGGAAAGCATATCATAAGCATTTTATTAGTGAACCTACTACTATATCAATTCTGCTTGTTTTTATTCATTTCATCTAATCGAAATGCCCCCGCTGCTACCTATTGCCTTAATTTTTTTGTTTTTACCATTCGAGGCAGGGAGGAAATGAAATCAGAATAATGTTTATTAAGTGGCGAAGGATTCAGTGCTACCACGACATATCCTTCTAAATGTTATTGATTATGGAATTAGGATCACAGTCCGTAAACTAAATCTGGGTTGTGAGTTATCTGCTATAATCCTCTCTGCCCGGCTATCCCCAGGAAGCCACATGTCCAGTTAAAGTGTTGTCTATTTGATTTCATCGAGGCATGGTGACAGATTGTACTCAGATTTTGTCTCTGCTTCCCAGTTTAAGCAGATACAAATCAGTCCACGCTGATTTTTATTTTTTTTTTGTTATGAAGAGACGCGGCTCGAATTTCTACAGAAAAGCATTTTTAATAGGGGAAACAATATTGTAAGTGTTTTACTTGTGGCATTAACCATGTAAAATGTTATACCGTGAAAAGGCCTATTGCTTTACACTGCGCTGTATTAAATAAAACATATATTAGGTAATCCCATGGTTGATGTAAAAAATGAAATTCAGACATCAAATAGTACATGACAGTCTCGTTCTAACAAAGCTAGAACCAGCCCTGTACCTCACATGGATCCAGAGATCTCCCCATTCATCGCTCCCGTTGCTCATTTATTTCAGGCTGGCATTCTGGGGTGGGGGGATGTCCCTTTTCAGAGGCCATGTCCTTCTCTACCTGATTCCTTCAGGGAACACTTTGGTGTTAAAGGGGTTATCCCACGAATAATGTAAAAAATGAAAATCAGACATCATATAGTCCATGACAATACCTTTCTAACAAAGCTAGAACCAGCCCTATACCTAACATGGATCCAGAGATCTCCACATTCATTGCTCTTCTAGATTTATATCAGCCTGACAGCTCAAGGGGAGTGTCTTATCTGCTGCAGCTAAGGGGGCGTGTCCATGCTCTACCTATCACAGCTCAGGAGGCAGTTAAAAGTTGAAACTGAGCATGTGCGGCCTGCTCAGTGAATAGGTCAAAGAAATAAGAAATTAAGTGGTCGTATACAGATATATTTTATTGAATAACTCAATAGCTATAAAAAATTTTTAATGACATGCAATTACAAAAGTATTCAGATCCAGGTGCTGGTTTGAAAACTGTAGAATATTTTTCGTAGGACAACCCCTTTAAGGGATCTCCTGCCAGATGGTAGTTGAGGTGCCCTTGCTAATATAGGGTTTAAGGTGCAGGGAAGGCAGGGTCCCTGATGTTGTGATGCCAGCACTCCTGGGAGCAAATGAGGTGGTAAAATAAAGAGGAGTGCGTATGAATAATTAACTGGAACATTTACTGAGAATCACTTGCCTTGAGGTTGATGTACAGATTATCGCAATGCAAAGCGATAGTTGTAATCCATTCAAAGGACATCACAAGTTAGTTGTATCTGTAATCCTAATAACAGGCTCTTGGTGAGGTATTGACTCTGGTCACACTCAGGCCATTGTAACTTCTGGCTGACTTCCAGGTCTGGAGTATACATCAGTAAACTTCTCTGTTTCACATGGCTATACATACGTATATCTTGCCTTCCTGGCTTACTCACAATTTCCAATAATGCGTCCACACTTCCAATAGAGGAATGAGGCTACAACTACAGCTTGTACTTCACTGTAGAGTGTGAACAGGCACTGTAGGCTAAGTCCTGTCTCACATTGGGTGCTAATGGAGGCTATAGGCTGAGGTAACACTCTCGTCTCCACTAGTATCTCCTAATACTCTGTCAAAACACTCTGGGTTTCTGTTATTCCTCTCTTGAAGCCCTCCTTTGGTCTGCACACAATTTAGAAGGGTAGCTACTTTTCAGCTTACTTGTCTTCAAGGTCCAGCAGGTTCAGCCCTAGATTTGTCTGACTCTATCTGACTCTGCGGTCTGGCTGAGGTGTCTGACTTTTTTGGTCTGACTCTGGAGGAGCTCTCAACTGCTGCATTTCACTTCATAACGTCATCTGCACTGTTCTGCCTTTTTCTACCTCACCCTTCCTATATCCTGTTCCATTCCCAGGTTTATCCATAATCCATTGTTAATCCATTGTAATAGAGTGGGGTCCACAAGCACTTGATACCCCTGGCACCCAATATTAGAGATTTTCTATTACTGTGATATTATAATAGTGTCTTCATTCCTATGATGTTTGCTATTTTGAGCATGTCTCCATAGTGGTGGCTTCATATAAATTCTGTATTCAATTATGATGATGCCACACAAGTGTTTCTATTTATTCCCAGTCTCTGTTCTATTGCAGTCACAATAGTGGTTGTCTTTATTTCTAAGCATTGTTTCGGTTGGTGATGTAATTACATTGTTTACTTTTATTCTTATGCTGTGGTCTATGATGAGGATGCCGCAAATGTCTGTTTTATTTATGAGCTTTGTTTGATGGTGTTATAATAGGCTGTGTCTTTATTTCTAAGCTGTTTTTATTCTGATGATTTCACACTATCTCAAGGCTGTTTTCTATTGTGTTGAAATGGTAATTGTTTTATTAACATAGTGATTGTTTTATTGCTGAAGTGATGATGTCACAGAGTATCATTACTTATTGGGTGTTTCTATTTTGATATTGTCACCATACAGCAGTGGTAGACATTTGGGCCCCTGCTTCAGATCCAGCATTCAGATCCAACAACTGATTTGTTAAGATTAAGGTGATTGTTGAATAACAACTCTAAGGTTCACTAATATACTGTATGCTTCAACAGTGTCCCAAATCCTAGTTATACAATGATATGGAAATGTGGCAATCTTGATTGTTATTCTGCTTTTCAAGAATATGACACAGATATAGCGCAGAAATAGCTCCTGTTTATGGATAAGGGTATAGAAGGATGTTACCAGTTCCTCGTTCGTGACTTCGTTGTATCCTGGGGAGCACACCCCGGTACACAGCTTACACTTGCACCAGTGCCCATGAGTCTTTAGCTATGGTCAGACTGTGTAGGGACACACGCCAATCCCATCTGTACCCATATCCATAAACTTCTAGCAGGAATAAGAGAAGAACAGCCCAACATATAGTACAGTTAAAAGAAAAGATGCTCCAGAAGTGTTATTTCATGCGGAATACAATTATTTACCTGAACAGACATGTCGGGATTGGTGACAGCTCTTCTTTAGGTTTGATCCATTTAAAAGAAGGTATAACATTTGTCTGATGTTAGCACATGATAGAAGTAATATAGTAAAGTCCTGAAGATACACAGGTCTTTCTTGACATGAGTAATAATCAGCACCAAATTGTCCAACCTTGAGAAATTGCATTAATGCTCTATCAAACCAATACCATCAATTTAGGTGTCATGGATTGGATGATGTCATAACTCTCACTATACAACTGAACCAGATATGACACCTAAAGTATTCTTGCTACAATTGATTTGAATTATGCAATCAATTGAAGCGTTACCAGGGGAGCCAAATGAGACAATCGCTATGAGCATCACCCAGAAGACAAATCATTCATCTCCATACAAGTACTCCATATAAGAGCTGCTCCAAATTCATTCACAATTTTAATATGATTTTATCAGTTTGCTGTGTTATATTGTGTTAACCAATGCTTCTAAACTTCCACAACCCTCTTCTCATTGTAGGATTTTACCTTTTCATATTTCATGCATGATTATTATTGCTTTCTGCTAATATTACCTACAAATTGTTTACTGACATGACAATAACAAGACTTACAGGGAATAAAAATTCACTGATAAATCAGGCACATTGCCTTGAAGGGCTAGTTCACCTGAATGTCGTGATTCCTTTCTCTTAGCGATCCGTTGCTTCATTCTGGAGAAAAAGTACCTTTAATACATATGCAAATGAGCAACTAAGAGCACTGCACCCTTTATCATCCTGCTTCCTCTTCCAGCCCTTCCCTTCCTTTCTGATTGACAGGGCTGGCAAGGTTACTATGCAGTAAATTGGCCCAGTCGGTTAGGGACAGTGAGGGGTTACTATACTGTATATTACAGACTGCAAAGTTTTGGTTTGTTATGGAATGTTTGCATGTTAATACTATGTACTGTTCACACAGTTGTTTCAGGCAAGGCCTGAGTTAACAGTCCTGGCCCAGCTTCCTATGGAGCTCAGGGTGTGGGCTGGCTCTACCCCATGGTTCCAGTCAGAGTAGCTGTAGAGAGGGAGGAAGAATGAGCAGTTTCTATGTGCTCTTCTCCTGTATATTCAAGCTGCAGGCCTTGGAACTTCTGTCACCTTCACGAGCTCCAGGAGATGTAAGCAAGCAAGATCTAAAGAAGGAGAATTTGCATGGCTACCACATGCGTCAGAGAGAGAGAGAGAGACAGCAAGGTAAGCCTGCTTAGGGTGATCCAGACCCTGCTACTGCAGAGGGAAAACAAGTTAAGACACCCTACGCACCCCAGAATAGTGAACACTATAGCCACGGTTGACAGAGCACAGCTATTAGCAAGAGATCCCTAACATTATGGCAGATACAGCCAGAGTAATGTGAGCGCCAATTCCGTATTCATCTGCTTAGCTCATGCTCGGACATCTGAGAGGACTTTGCATTGTATGCAAACTTCTGCTGGATGTACTAGAACTTCAATCCTGCATACAGTAAAGAGAGACTCTTGTTAAGCTTAATCTGGCCTGGTTTCTGACTCTCTTAACACCACATGTTGGCTATTGCCCTGCCTAGCACCCACATGGACATTAACACCATGGGCACCCCCCAAACTACCATTAGGCAGGGAGCTCACAGTTACTGGGAGTGCCCAAGGGGAACACAGGGTGCCCCTCCATCACTGCACTAACCTCTCGGAGTGACGCCGTGAGAAAGTACACCGTAACGCATCATCATCAGGTCTATTACCACTTCTATCCTCTGTGGCTCGCTGGACATGCTACAATTTTTTGTACTGATTTAATATGAATCAAACCTCTATATGAAATTGAATGTACGTGAAAGTACAGAATGGGCCTACAGCACTCAGTGGCTACTGTAATTTGGATCCATACAACACAGACCCATAATATGGCCATATGCATAAACCTTTATTTGCATATGGCTAATGGACATTCACTTAAAAAATGTCCTTCATTTTTACAAATACTGAAGTAAATATACACTCACTGAAAAGTGTCTCACATTTTATGGGGGAGAATGCAACTTTTTAAATGCCACTTGTGACAAATTTTGTCACAACTGATGTTTCTCCACCGCCCTTGCCATTTTCTCAAAAGGGGGCATGGTGGGGCCAGGAAGTCATACACATTTCTTTTCATTTGTGCCTGCAGGCGTAAATGAAGAGAGAACTATATGGAAGCTCTGAGCTGCTGTAGATTTAATTCTGGCGCATGGCCTGCTGGACAATGTGCCTGATATAGGACGAGGCTGCACATCCTCATAAATTAGAAGCATTGTCCAGCAATCATCATCTTACGCCAGTCTTTAATAAATTTCCCCCTATATGTGTGGATGTAATAATGATATATGTAAGTGATTACAGTATTAAAGCAAAAGGATATGTTTATTGGGGAAACCTGTACAATTGAAAGGAGGCTCTAGTATCCTATAGTCAGAGCCAATACCACTCCCATTCTCCACTCTGGCTCCTCAAGTACTTACTGCACAATATCGATGTCCTTTATATGTGACATCATCATATGGAAATCATCCATATAGTAGAACTCAGTTTTCTATTTTAATATCACTTTGAGTCCTCTTTGCTTCACATACGTGTGCATTATCTGGATATGTGGTGTATGTGTAGGTTTTTCTTTCATAAATTGCCATTCATTACACTAGCAAACGTAAGTCAAAAGTAAGTAATGTGGCGCAGAAGCTGACTGTACTGTCCAGTTGTAGGTTATGCTACTTTCACACATGTGTTGTTAATTCCTGTATTGAGATCCGACAGAAGATCTCCATACCGGAATTAAAAGGATCCGTTTTGATTTTGCACATCAGGAGGCATCCGTTCCGTTAGGATGCGGTTGTGTGAAATCAAAACGGATCCGTCACTAAATACACTGAAAGTCAATGGGTGGCGGATCCGGTTTTATAGGCTCCTAAAGAACGGATCCGTCATCATTGACTTACATTGTTTTCAGTGTCGGATCCATTTTATTCCATTTTCAGCAGCTTGCAGCGGATTTGGGTCACGTCACAAAACAGAATGCTGCCGGAACGGAAGACATCCTGAACTCTTTCCATTCAGAATGCATGAGGAATAAACCGAAACTTTTTTGTCCGTTATTGAGATCCTCTGCCGGATCTCAATACCGGAAAACAACAATGCAAGTATGAAAATAGCCTTACAAAGAATCATATAATTTGCTTTCTTTTGTCATCTTACCTTTGGTTTATAATCCCTGCCCTTGTACATTGCGATTAGATATCACACCGGGTTAATTCTACTGTTATACTCTTTCATGTATTAATGGTGACAGGCCTTCACTATTGTTTTTCAGGTTTGCTTCATTTTCAAGGTCCTCTAAAAAAGTATCCAAGAAGAGAAAGGCTCTTCACTTACACTTAATTCATGACTTTCACTCAGCAATAGTTTTGTCAGTGTCTAAAATCAGTAGGAGGAGTAGACCATATAACAAGAACAAGTATAATAGAAAATTTGGACCTACTCCTTGTATGGGATACCAAACACTGATGCAAATACTGACTACAATACCATCATGTGAACATGGCCTACATATGCTGCCTTACTCCATATCTGCTTTTCCAAATAGCTTTCAGATGTTTTTTTTTTTTTTTTTTGTCAATGAATGGATTACAAAATTTCGCATATTAGACAATGGTGGTAATAATGGCAATCCATGTTGCTTATTCCATTGTCTTATAATCATCATGTTCTGTACCATATGTTGCCACCGCAGCTGCTAATTCCCCTATTGCCACTTCTATTACTCCTACTGCCACTACCATTAACGCTACACAGCCGCCCCTACTACTACTATTACCTTTAAACAGCTACACACACATCTACTGCCTGTTCCATGCTGTGCTACTACTGCTGCCCCTACTATTGTGGCCACATGCCCAATTATCCTACCCTTTAGACATCCATACTGTACTGCTGCTGCTTCCAATTATAAGGAAGATTTTTTTTTCAGGCTTGTTCTGAACACTTCCACTTTCTTCTGACAATTAACACTTGTGTGTGCATAAATACAAGCAGGAATTCTTCCCTTCTTAAGGCATCATTTTTCTTTTCGTTTACTTAGGATGTTAACACATTGGGGCAGGGATTGTATAAATTGGGGCAGGGATCTGCACCCATTAAGGCATAATTTTTGGACACTTGATCCCAACAAGCCACTGTTTTTCCTCTTAACAACGTGTTTAAACACCATTTGCCCTTGATGAGTCGAAATTTTGGAATCTTTCTAATATTAAAAAGTATAACATATGTGACACTGCGGTGTGTTTTTAAACATGCAGTTTGTTAACACTGTCAAATATGTGTTTACCCCCATTCTAGTGATTGGTGAAGTTTCCACAGGTAGGGCTCTTAGTAGACGACATTTGGTGGTCAATGACCTCATGACCACTTATTTTAACCTACAAAATTGTGCAGTCATTAATCACCTCATGTAGACAGGGTTTCAGGCACATGTACTTTATGATACTACATGTGTCTATACCCTAATCCTGTGGATTAGTAAGAAATGTCATTTGTCATAAAAAGATACCGCCATGGCCAACAGAACCCTAATGGAGTATGAATGCCGTGAAGCATTAGCTCATCAAGCACTGGTCCATGCTTGAATTTACGCAGTATTTAAGTCAGAACATCTACATAAAATGCATGTATGCAGTGGATCTATAGGAGCTTGCAGTGAAAGGTTAAATCACTTCTAACTGGATTAACAAATGTAAATGTTAGAAAAAGTAATGGGCAGAAAAAATCACGAGGGCATGAAAATAGCGAAGCCATACACACAGTATTAGTAACACTCCTGGCACCATTTCAGGAGGCATTCTGATCTAATGTATTCACTTTTCACTGCAGAAACAGCTTGTTTTGGGTCAGTAAGCAGGAAGAACCAGTGACCCATAAACATATAGTGCTACTGATTGTGCAATTATGATTATTTGTCCATTGTGCTTGTCAGTAAAGATTAGGGATGACGTAACTGACAGCAAAAAAGTTTTCCAACAGACAGTGAACATCTTGATCGCTTTCCCCTTGTGCTATGCTTGTGAGGATTGTAGGCATTTTATTACTTGATGCATTAAAAGCGGATCAGTCACGATAATACGCTGTCCTAATTAAGCGCAGCATATTTTAATGACAGGTCTGCTGGGCTGTTAGACCAAATACCACAAAAAATATTGTTCCATTTGGTTAATAGCAGCTAAGAAATAATACAGTGAACTCCTAGTTATGAGGGATGCATGGGATAGCGTGCCCCTACCTTCTCCCACCCTCTGCCGATGACTGAGAGATACAAAATGCTGTTAGTCAATTTTTGTGCTATTTGGTGTAATAGCCCGGGGGACCTGCAGCTATTTTCTAGTGACAGATCCACTTCAAATAGAAATTGCTACAGTATATGCAGCAGTTACAATTACATGCAATTTTATATAAAGTGTAACTTCGGACATCTTCAATGTTCTTTCATTCTATGACTACAGAGTGATGCTGCAATTGTAGCTACCTAGGAGGATTCGTGAGGAATACGCCCTCTGCTGGCTTCTATTCTCTATCTCTCTTTAGTTATATAGTGTAACATCTAATGTATATAGCAGAGAAGAAGAGATTTCCAACGGAATATCTCACATACGTAACAATCTGAACTTTGGAGAGGAATGGGATAATCCAAGCAGAAGCCAGTATTATACTTCATAGAGAATCTATCAAATGCCCAGTTGTGAGTGAGTGTGTGAGATCTGTTCAGGATTGCCTTTGCTGGGGTTAAAATGTGGTCAGGTTTTATTGAAAAGGTTGCAAGCATAAACATTTAACAAAAATGCAGCAAAATTAATTCCCTGCCTGTATGGCACTTACTATACATTAGATGTCCCTGTCTGACATATGGAGAGCTTCTTTCTAACAGTTTACCAAAACCATACTTCAGCAACCCCTCCAGTCTGTGCTCCTTCCTATGTCTTCAGCCAGAAAGCATTTCTGGATGTTCCACAATCCTTTTTAATCACGTCCTGTTGTCCCTGTATATGTATGGTGGAATTGGGAAATGCACCTACTCAGAAGTTGAGCGTGCGCCATAGCCATCGGGCACCTGCTGTTTTAAACAGAAGAGTCCAGAAGGTATTGCCTATGATCAGCAATAACACTTATCATGGGCATTTAACCCCTCTGATGCTGTTGTCAATTGTGACTAGTGTTTAGGGAATCGAAGCATGTGAAGTGGAATTCAATCTGAACTTTAGGAAAAATTCGATTCGCAACAAATCCAAATTTTTTTGCCCTTCATGGTAGCGCATTTTTTGTCCTAAAATGGTGGCTACACGTGTTACAAAGTGAAAATGAGATCAAAATGAATGTGAGATCAACCATAATGCAATGAAGACAGCCAATCAGCAGCTAGCCAGCCCCTGTGATGTCACAGCCCTTTAAAAGCCTCATCCCACACAGTCTCTGCCATTTCACCGTGAGCTGAGCATAGGGAGAGACGTGACAAGAACTAGGGACAGTGTTGCTAAAAGCTTTTAATTGTGAAATATTGCATAGGGAGAATGCAGGGACAGAGTAGACACAGTGTAAGGAGATCATAGGGAGAGTTTTACACACTGTAGGGAGAGCATAGGGAGACTGCAGAGATTGTAATCTGAAGCTGAAGGGATCTATCGGAGACAGAGCAGTTTGCATAAATCTCTGTGTAGGGCACAGAGCTATCTTATTGAACAGTGTCCTCCTTGTTTAATACATAAGCAATTCTATTACACCTTGATTCTCAAATTGGGGTGAATAAGCTGTCTAGTTCTAGTGTTATTGGGGTGTCCATCTTGTTTAATAGATAATAAATTCTATTATGCCTTGATTCTCAAATTGGAATGAGTAAACTTTCTAATTTTACTGTTATTGGGGTTTCCACCTTCTTTATTACATAAGCAATTCCATTAGGCCTTGATTCTAAAATTGGGGTTAATAATCTGTCTACTTCTACTGTTATTGGGGTGTCCACATTGTTTAATAGATAAACAATTCTATTACATCTTGATTCTGAAATTTGGGTGCATAACCTGTCTTGTTCTACTGTTATTGGGGTGTGCACCTTGTTTATTACATCAGCAATTCTATTAGGCCTTAATTCTCAAATTGGGGTGAGTAAGCTGTCTAATTCTACTTTTATTAGGCTGTCCGCCTGCCTGTTACAGTAACTCTTTCACCACCAGAAAGGACTAGCTATGCTTCTTGCTACAATGAAAACTTCAGCCATCTCTAATCTTGACTATTGCACCTGAGCTGTGAAAACCTGGTAACACTGGGCTCCTGGGGCCCAAAATGTTCGCCTGTACCAAGGTTGAGGTAACTGTGACCTGCCTTTGGGATGGCTCTATAAAAGAATAGTAAAGCTCCCATAGGCTGCAATGTGAAATCAAACCTAGAGGGACTTAAAAAAAGTGAAAAAAGTAAAAAATAAATAAACAAACATCATCAGCATTGCTGTGTGTTTTATCAGATATATTTATCCACAGCACTTTACCTGCCAGCTAAGCTCACTGAAACTCTGTCTCTGGGTTTCCAGCATCTCCCGGCTTGTAATGCACATGCGCGGCTAATTCCAGATCTCGCTCTACCACTGAGTTCTGTACACTGGCTGGGCTCTCTGACACCACCACCCACCAAGCTTTCCAGAACTCTGTTCTCATGGTGCTTGGCATCTCCTCACTTGTGATGCGCTTGTGCGGCTGCATGGGCTGCTGCCGATAATTAGAGATGAGCGAATCATACAAAATTTTATTCACCGAACATTCGCCGAACTTTTCTTAAGATTCGTATATTCGACGAATAGATTTGTTGAATTTGCGTACAAAATATACGTAATTATATGGCTTATAGCGAACATTCGCTCTTTAATAATGAACGTTCAGGTAAAAAGGTACGCAACCTCTTACGCGTACGCATGAGCATACAAATTGCGTACGAAAATGACGGGCTTTGCTGGAGAGGAATGGTGGAGCAGGAGGAACGCTCTGAGTCTGAACCCTGGCTTCATATGGATACTGTATCAGCAGATCATCCGGCTGAAACTGAGATGAGCGTGCCATCCATTCCGCTACCTCATCCACTTTCTCCTCCACTACACTTTTGCGCCTTGGTGGGTTAGCCTGGTGGAAAAAAGGCCAAGTATTGCAAATACTACTAGTAGATGCTCCGGCTACAGGTCCTTTGGCACTTCTGCCCTGGGCTACCTTCTCCTTTTTTTTAGAGCTCAAGGTCTGGCTGGAACTGGACCCCTTTTGCTTATCCATTCCAGACATTTTTCAATTCACTCTGTGGCCCTGCAGCTGGTCTTTGTCCCTGTATCTTCCTGTCTCTCCCTATCTCTCCCTGTTTCTCTCTCCCTGCCTGATTAATTACTATCCCTGAACTGGCCCTGCACTTGCCCTGCAGTATCCCTGATATGTGTAATATGGATTCCCAGAGCAATTACACCCCAATTTTCACAAAACAGGTCTCAGAACTTCACAGACAGTGCTTCTTCTCGTATCAGCAGTCGCAGCAGAAGTGATTCATCACTGGTTTACCGAGCCTGAGCCCATCAGAGCAAGCCCTGCCCACTAGGTCAGGTGTAAAATTTCGCTAATGAATTTAATTTGTAGGCAACAGTAACTTATACATAGCAGTAGCGTATAATTTATAGGACAAACTACGTAGCGAATGCGTACAAAGCCAAAGCGAATCACCTAATATTCGGATTCGCTTCGCAGCTCAGAATTTCCAGGATTCGATACGAATAAACGAATCGACGAATAGATTCGCTCATCTCTACCGATAATGATGATGACTTCTGATGAAGCCCAATTCCAGTTGTCAGACGGGCTCCGCCACTGCACTTGTTGTATTGGCTGATCTTACTGATGCTTAATGTGGAATGGAGAGTGAGCCAAACAGACATTAAACATCCACTATATGAGTAATAAATATCCGTTATTAAAGACAGTGTATGCCGCTGAAAAATAAGGTTTCTTAGATGCTTCCCGGGATCTCTAAACCCCTCCTCAGTAGCATAAAAAATATAGTTATATATGGTATTCCCTCTAGTTATGCTTAAATAAGATATAAGTTATAACAAAAATCGCTAATGGATTAGAAGACAAAACTTGTGGTGGATTTATCAGTAGATAATCACACATTCGATATACATACTAATAAGTAAAAGTACACGGGCGTGGTTGTGAATCCAGAAGCCATTAAATTAACATGGGTGTAACAATCAGTACAAATTCAAAAGTAGTTGTATATACAATTATGCATAAATAAAGGGGGAAAGGAGGATGAAGGAGAATCTCAGACCCATCTGGGTGCTGAAAAACAGCCTGACTCAGATCAAGTGTGAAACACATCTGTCTCCAATCCACTAGATTATAGAAAACTATACAGCACTATTTCTACATGCATCATAAAAAAACCCCATATAATTCTACATCTGCATAAAGGCACTTGAAAACTATAGTGTCAAAATTATAGATCTATCGAGATTCAGACCTGGACATTTCAGCAATAAAATTCCTCCTTCTCCAATCTTTATTAACTAACCGTAAACCTGTAAATCTGATTTTACTAGGATCTGCCTGATGGTGTAATTTAAAATGGCTTCATAGAGAATCATTTTCAAAGACCATTCTTATATTATATACATATGTGGACAAAATTGTTGGTACCCTTCTGTTAAAGAAAGAAAAACTCACAACGGTTCACTTAAATAACTTGAAACTGACAAAAGTAATAATAAGTAAAAATGTAGTGACAATCAGCTAATGAATATCAGACATTGCTTTTGAATTGTGATTCAACAGAATAATTTCCAAATGATTCTGTTGAACCACAATTCAAAAGCAATGTTTGATTTTCATTAGCTGATTTTCGGTAAATTTTTAATCTTTTTTCAACTTTTTTGTCAGTTTCAACTTATTTCAGTGACCATTGTGGGGTTTTCTTTCTTTAATATAAGGGTACCAACAATTTTGTCCATGCATGTATATGTTCCCCTATCCTCTTAGGGGAATCATAGTGATGCTTCATGTTTGTGATTGAATATTTTTATCTGTAGGGGCTTTCTTGAGGGACATATTTGGAACTTTATTATAGACAATTTGAGATCTAGGTGTTATATTAGAGCCTATTTTTTATTTGATTGTAAATAGTGCCAATGTCTTGGTTTATGGAAACTATTTGGTAACATAAAACTATTTTTGGCAGTGGGTTTATGATATGTTGTACATTCTAATCCCTCATCTACTACAGATATTTTAGGGTCCAAAATTTCCCGGCTAATATATGGTATGAATTTGAGATTTAAATCGTTATCATTAACTTCCATTATAAAGAATTCTAAGTTCTCCATGAGTCCTTTCCAAATAAAAATAATATCGTCAATATGGTGCAGCGATAGGACAAGATCCATGTTGAGACTGGGAAATCTAAATGTTTCCAGTAGCCCATAAATAAATTAACACAGTTTGGTACAAATCTTGTCCCCATGGTGGTACCATTAATTTGATGATAGAACTCAGATTAAAAGAGATTAAGAGATAAAATAATTGTCATGGAGAATAAAGGATAGACTTTACAATAGAAACATATTTTCCCTCTTTTTCAAAAAAAGAATTTTGTGCCCTCAATGCCCTGCTGCTGATCTATGGATGTACATAAAGAACATACATCTAATGTGGCTATTTAATGGATTCCAATAATTAAATTACTTCTGTATTATCTTTTATATGGCTATATTGATTGAAGGAAACAATCAATGTATTGTGATGTATTGGAGTTTGTATTGTAATGGTTTTTTAAAAAAGTAACTGATTGGTTCTCCTCTTTAATTCTGTTTAATACTTGGTATTATAGTTTACAAGTTTCCTTGTAAGGAAGTGGGTTAGAGAGATAGTACCCATCCCCCAATTGTGCTGATGAGACCACATTCCTGATTGATGCACATTGGAGGAGGGGCTAACAGGTTAAAAGTCTGCTACTCACCTTGTCTCAGCAGACTCGATCAGGCCTCTATCTAGATAGGATGTGAGTATGACTTTGCCCTATTTCTTTTGTATACCCTGGGGTGTCGGTCATGTATTTTAACAGGGGTAGACAGCCATGGGTTATAGCATGATCAACAGGTTCTCCACCCCATTGGCTTGTGATGTTTATTTACTTTTTTATTCTGTATGTGATTTCTTTGTTTTATCGTATAATTAATCACTTAGTAAATATAATTATTCACATAGCCTGCGCAAGCTTATTTATTCGCAAATCTTTTGAATTCCCTTAACAATACAGAGTTTAAGGACCCAATACCTGATATTATCAGTCTACCCAGTGGAGGGGTGTTTGTGTATCTCAGGCATACAATAAAATACTGGGATATATTAAGGTGTATCTAAAACAAAATCAAATACTTTTTTAGTTAAAGTATTTTCTTGATATTGTTTCTAACACAAGCTTTTTTAAGTGTGCATAATATGTAATTGTTGGATCTGACATTAATTTAAAATATTTTTTTTATCCTCTAATTGTCTTTGAATTTATTGTGTATTACTATTTCACCTCCCTTGTCCACTGGGTGGGTGACTTTATGTTTGTAAGACTGTAATTGTTGTAAGGCCTTCATCTTTTTGGATGACAAATTGATCCCCTTATGGGTACATTTCTCTATCCCTATATATATCAAAATTATCCATAGGACAGCTCGATGAACATTTTGAACCCTTATTGAGCAATTTTACATGCTCTGGTGTTAACTGAACACTAGTGAAATAAAAAAATTTTATTCCTCTATTCCGTTTTGCCCATTTTGGACTTCATGTTTCTAATATCTCCTCTAACTTGTTTTCATACACCTTTTTTCCGTTTTGATTCATTATTTGAAGTGAAGAATAGTGTATAACAGGATTCTTTTTTGTGTGTACATGATGAATTTGAGCAGTGGTTGTAACTATTTTGGGATTTGATGCTTAATTGGATGACGGAAGTGACACTGCTTGTGATTAAGTTATTAGTTGGTGAGTGACATTGGAATAAATTGTTGGCTGTAGAACTGTACTGTGTAAGTGAGATGGTGTGACTGAGTGATAATGTAATTTGGATATGTGGTTGTGTGATTGTGTATGGTGTTTGGGCTTTGTGATACATTTTGAATTTTTGATGCCTTTGTGGAATGTGACTTTTGAGTGGTTTGAATTGGTGAGAAGGTCAGTGTGGGTAAGCTAGTGCTTGATATTTATTGAATACTAGTATCATGTATTAGTTCTGTATGTCCTAGAAGATGTTTCATTTCTAAAGGCGCTATTCAAATTATCCTCTTGGTTTTCCTTAGTGGTTAACAAGAAACTATCCGACTTATGTAGACAATTAGAGAAATTAGTAGTGAGAAAAATGCAATACCAATGGGAAGTAAAATGCTTAACGTATTATGTGAATAGTGGGCACGTCCCAAACGGTTTAAGTTCTTTTGTACAACTAGGAAGAGAACTCAAGGGGGATTTTTTTGAGGCTAAGTGGGAGTCATTTTTCAAAGCACAATCCATTCCTGCAGTTAATTTAATTATTCAGCGGAGAGAGGATATTATAAAAGAATTAAATAAGAGAATTAACAATATTCATATAGAATTAGATGGTTATAGTAAGGATGATGAATGTTGCAAATTTCTAAAAAGCATATGGACGTCAGAGATTAGGTCAGGTGGAAAATGAGTTGAATAGGAAAAAAGGAAGAAAATGTAGGTGGCATGTAATAAAAAAAAATATCCAAAGGCATGCATTTTTCACACTGGTCACTAGACCTAATAATATGTTGAGACATCCTTTTCTGTACAGATAACTTTTCAGCAGTCATCTCATTATCATCACATGCAGGATTAGAATGAAAGATGTCACATCTTTGCAGATAACACAGAATCCATCATTTACAATAGGTGATATCACAGCTTATCTACTCCCTCCTGACGACTGCACAGGTCACAGAGCATACCTAGATAGTGACATAGAAAATGAAAACAAAAAATCACCAAAAATTCTAAAAACAAACGTGTAGCATAATGTTATTTAAACATTTGGTCCTTTTTGGTGACATATTCTCTTTAAAGCTCCTTTACACAGGTCCAATAAGCAAGCAACTATTGGGAAAAAAAATCTGTTAATTCTTCATACAGTAATTGCCTGATAGTGAGTAAAGATGAAAGCTCCTCTACCAAGAAACAATGATTTTGATCCATGTCTAAGATACTTTTGCAATGTGCAACTGCTAAGGCAATGGTACAGTGCAAGATGCATTTACTGTTATTTATTATTATTACTATTATTATTATTTTTTTAATGGAAGGTATTAATAGGTTGTAGCATCCACTTGCTAGGTGGAGCTTTGTCACTCTCCCCACGGGGAGGACAGGGGGGTAAGATTAAGAACAGAGCATTCAGTGTAGAGACAGTCGATGTCTAGACAGCGAATTTAGGAGATGCAGAAAACAGCCTTGGACAGTGAACCAACCAAAGAAGTTGATAGGTGGAAAAGAACGTTTGCAGTTCTCCTACATATATATCTTATGCATCTTTATTTAGAGGATCTGCCCACTATGAGGCCCATTTTCAATGAAGTTTTGGGTAGTCATCCCAAAAAGGTTTTACTTTATTCACATAAAGGTGCAGAGGTGCATAAACTAAGAATGCAACTATTTTACTGCTGGGGTCTCCTGTGCCGTGACTCTCACCCCTGCTCTAATGTTTTGGAATGGCAGAAGCCAGGATGTTTAACCCCTTAGATGTGGATATTATTGGGCTCAGTATCTAAGTGGTTTAGGGGGAGAGAGCTCCTTCTGTCTCCCATCAGCATACATTGAATGAGATTGCAGGGTACCTATTGTCTTGGCATGGCAGCCATGGTCCTAATGAAATTGCCAGGCCTGCCTGTAGTTTATGCCCATCAGGCTGCACCTCTCTGGTGAACCTCAATGGTGTCTGTCAATATAGCACTGACAGTATAATACACTGTACTATACAATTGTGTAATTTATCCCACACTGTGAACGTTGTAAAAAAAAAAAGTCTAGAATAGCTTTTTTTTGCTTGTTCTCCACAAAAAATAATAAAAAGCAATCAAAAAGTAGTATGTTCCCCAAAATGATACAACTGAAAAGTTGTCCCTCAAATATGTAACCTTCTCACAGCTCCGTTGAACAAAAATTGTAAAAGTTATGGGCCTTAGGATGCAGCAATGCAGAAAAAAAAAATTATATATATATTTTTTATTTATTTATTTTAAAGGGGGGTTATTTTGAAAATGTAGTAAAAAAAACTATATGTATTTTGTATCTTTTTAATTGTACTGACCACACAAATAAAGTTATCGTATTATTTATGTCCAAAAATGAATGCCACAAAATTTATAATATAAAAACTCATTGGCAGAATTGCTGTTTTATCCAATTCCCCAAAAGAGTTAATAAAAGTTAATCAGTAGGTTATGTGTATGCTTAAAAACTATAACTTCTCCTGCAAAAATCAAGCCCTCGTATGTCCACATTGACGGAAAAATCAAAAAGTTATGGCTCTTGGAATATGATGAAAAAATGAATAAAATGACTTGCTCACTAAGAGGTTAAAGATTAATTCAGCAATTCCACCAAATATTGATTTACAGTGCCTTGAAAAATCATTCATAAACCTTTAACTTTTCCAGTGTTTCATGTTACACCCAAAAAATTAAAGGGGTTATCTCATCTCACAGTTACTAAGGCGAGATGAGACACATTCCTGACCAACTCCCGGCCAGGTAGCTCTCATTGCAATGCATGAGAACAATGGAAACACTGTGGCAAAATGAGCTAAGCTGTTTCTAAGTTAGGGGCACAGCATAGCTTGCTGTGCTACGCTGTTTCCATAGCTTTCATGCACAGCAACAAGAGTCACTGAAACAGCCGGAGGTGGTCGGGACAGTGTCTATTCTCGCCTTAGTAACGGCAAGATGATACAACCCCTTTAAATGTATTTTTTTGGATTTTATCTGATAGACCAACACAAAGTAGCAAGACTGTGTGAAGTGAAATAATACGTGGTTTTCAAAAATTTTAATAAATAAAAATCTAAAAAGTGTGGCATGCCTTTGCATTTAGCTCATTGTACTCTGATACCCCTAAATAAAATCCAGTGTGACCAATTCACCTATTTAGTAAATAGAGTCTAGAGATGAGCGAACATGCTCGTCCGAGCTTGATGCTCGTTCGAGCATTAGGGTATTCGCATATGCTCGCTACTCGGACGAGCATATTGCGATGCTCGAGGAAATGGCAACTTCCATTTCCTGCATGTTTGGTGCCTTTTTTCAGCCAATCAACATGCAGGAGAGTCTTTGGTACTTCCTAG
Organism: Rhinella marina; assembly: GCA_900303285.1. Taxonomy (NCBI): domain Eukaryota; kingdom Metazoa; phylum Chordata; class Amphibia; order Anura; family Bufonidae; genus Rhinella; species Rhinella marina. The sequence goes on from ONZH01007358.1 coordinate 48,172, forward strand.
CATCACGTGGGGCCCCTACAAGTCGATAGCAGGGATTGGCTGGCCAGATCAGATGACCTGAGAATATAAAAATCTGGTCCCGTGCTGCTCGCGTCATACGCCGTCTTCATGAGATTAGGGATAGAGCTGCTGTCTGTCAAGGAGAGTGTTAGGGCCTGCAATTAGATGTTGGTTAGGCAGGAATCACCCACAAAGAACCCAACAGCCCTTCTAAGGGCTACAAGCACCTTTTTTTTTGGTACCCTCCAGGTTGCTGGCTGGGACTTGTAGTGCAGCTACCGCCATCTTGGCTGCACACTGTACACAGTGACTGGTGGCAGAAGGGACAGCACGTGGTCCACACAGACCCAAAATAAATTGCTCATTTTTGCTGCTGCTGTACCTTGGTTTGCTGAGATCTGTAGTGCAGTCTAGGGAATACGTTTTTCTCTCATTTCTATACACTACAGTCCAGTGAACAATTATGTAGTGTACTGTACAGTAGCGTCAGTCTAGGGAATACGTTTTTCTGTCATTTCTATACACTACAGTCCAGTGAACAATTATGTAGTGTGCTGTACAGTAGCGTCAGTCTAGGGAATACGTTTTTCTGTCATTTCTATACACTACAGTCCAGTGAACAATTATGTAGTGTACTGTACAGTAGCGTCAGTCTAGGGAATACGTTTTTCTGTCATTTCTATACACTACAGTCCAGTGAACATTTATGTAGTGTACTGTACAGTAGCGTCAGTCTAGAAAATACGTTTTTCTGTCATTTCTATACACTATAGTCCAGTGAACAATTATTTAGTGTGCTGTACAGTAGCGTCAGTCTATAAAATATGTATTTTCTTTCAGTTTTATGTACTACAGTCCAGTGAAAAATGTAGTGGTTTGCGGTAAAATAGCCACCATTTAAAGACTACGTTTTTTTCTCATTTATATATACTACAGTCCAGTGAACAATTCTGTAGTGTGCTGTACAGCAGCGTCAGTCTATAAAATACGTATTTTCTCAGTTATATGTACCACAGTCCAGTGAAAAATTGAGTTGTTTGCGGTAAATTAGCCGCAGTCTAAAAATTCCTTTTTTTCTCTCAGTTATATATACTACAGTGCAGTGAACAATTCTGTTGTGTGCAGTATAGTAGCCGCACTCTAGTGTTGACACCAACAAGTGACCAAGTTAGTTGAGGTAGCAGGTGAAGCACATAAAATTTTACACTGACACAGCATGGCGGTGAACCCAGAGTGACCAAGTTACACTCAGGTAGCAGGTGAAGCACATAAAATTTTACATTGATACAGCATGGCGGTGACACCACCAATGCATTGGTCAGACTGAGATTGCAGTCAAATGGCTATAGGTGAGCCTCCCAAAAATTTGTTTTGGAGTGTCTGAAGTTGACCCTCCTAAAAATTTTTTGGAGTGTCTGTAGTTGACCCTCCTGTAAAATTGTTTTGGAGGGTCTGTAGTTGACCCTCCTGTAAAATTGTTTTGGGGTGTCTGTAGTTGACCCTCCTGTAAAATTGTTTTTGAGTGTCTGTAGTTGACGCTCCTAAAAAATTTATTGGAGAGAGGGCCTGTAGGTGGCCCTCCGTAAACATTGTTTGTAAAGAGCGCCAGTTGGCCCTCAGAAACATTGCCTGTTGGCTCAGCATTTGTGTGTGAAGAGGAGGAGGAGGAGGAGAGGATACATAAATATTCTTCATGTTGAGCTGCTTTCCCCCGGTGGAGATTTGCATTCCGGTGAAATCCAGGCTTTATTCACTTCAATAATCGTCAGCCTGTCAGCACTGTCAGTTGACAGGCGTGTACGCTTATCAGTGATGATGCCTCCAGCTGCACTGAAGACCCGCTCTGACAACACGCTAGCGGCAGGGCAGGCCAGCACCTCCAAGGCGTACAGCGCCAGTTCGGGCACGTGTCCAGCTTTGCAACCCAGTAGTTGTATGGAGCAGAGTGATCACGCAGGACGTTGGTATGGTCAGCTAGGTACTCCCTCACTATCTTTCTGAACAGCTCCCCCCCTACTGGGGGATGGGTGACATAGTCTTGCTGGGGTGCCATAAAACTGGCAAAGGCCTTGGAGAGTGTTCCCCTGCCAGTGCTTGACAAACTGCCTGCTCCCCTCCTCTCCCCCGCTAGTTGGCCCACAGAACTACGTCCTCTGCCGCTAGCGGTGTCAGATGGGAAGGATAGTTTCAGCTTGTGCACCAGGGCCTGTTGATATTGATTCACTCTCATACTCTTCTCCTCTACAGGAATGAGAGTGGAAAAGTTCTGCTTGTACCAGGGGTCCAGGAGGGTGAACACCCAGTAATCGGTGTTGGCAAAAATGCGAGGGTCACGGGAAAGGCAGCCTAACATGAAGTCAGCCATGTGCGCAAGAGTCCCAACATGCAAGAATTCCCTTTCCTCAATAGGCTGACTCTCCATTTTCTCCTCCTCCAAATCCTCCTTTTCAGCCCATACACGCTCAACAGATAAGAAGGAATGAGCATAGGTACCCTCTTCAGTCTCGCCAACAGTCTCCTTCTCTTCCTCCTCTTCCTCCTCATCCTCCTCCAATACGCGCTGAGAAACAGACCTGAGGGTGGTCTGGCTATCAAGCAACGTATCTTCTTCCCCCATCTCATGTGACAAGCGCAAAGCCTCTGACTTCATGCTGAGCAGTGAGTTTTTCAGCAGACAAAGCAGCGGGATGGTGACGCTGATAATGGCGGCATCGCCGCTGACCATCTGTGTTGACTCCTCAAAGTGGCTTAACACCTGACAGATATCAGACATCCACGTCCACTCCTCATTGTAGACTTGAGGAAGCTGACTAACCTGACTACCAGTTCTCGTGGAAGTTGTCATCTGGCAGTCTACAATCGCTCTGCGCTGCTGGTAAACCCTGGCTAACATGTGTAATGTGGAATTCCATTGTGTGGGCATGTCGCACAACAGTCAGTGAGCTGTCAGTTGTAAGCGCCGTTGCACTGCCCTGAGAGTGGCAGCATCTGTGGTTGACTTGCGGAAATGCGCACAGATGCGTCGCACCTTGGTGAGCAAATCAGACATATTGGGGTAGGTCTTGAGGAACCGCTGAACCACAAGATTGAACACGTGGGCCAGGCAGGTTTTATATGCAGTGTTTATATGGGTTGTTGTTACTTTGGGAAATAGTATTGGTGTATAATGGCACATGTGTTAGTCTGCCGAGTTGCAGAGCCTGCCACCAGGTTACGCCCGTTGTCACACACAACCATGCCTGGTTTGAGTTTCAGCGGCGCCAGCCAAAGATTGGTCTGCGCCGTGATGCCCTGTAACAGCTCTTGGGCGGTGTGCCTCTTGTCACCTAAGCTCAGCAGTTTCAGCACCGCCTGTTGGCGCTTATCCACGGCAGTGCTGCTGCGCCTAGAGCTACCGACTGAAGGCGCCGTGCTCACAGATTGTATTTGAGAGTAGGAGGAGGAGGAGGGGTTGGAGGAAGAGGCATAATAAGTCTGAGAAACCGTGACCGAGGTAGGCCCCGCAATCCTCGGTGTGGGCATTACATGAGCGGCCCCAGGGTCAGACTCGGTCCCAGCCTCCACCAAGTTAACCCAATGTGCCGTCAGGGAGATATAGTGTCCCTGCCCGCCAGCACTTGTCCACATGTCCGTGGTTAGGTGGACCTTCTCAGTAACCGCGTTGGTCAGGGCACGGATGATGTTCTCTGACACGTGCTGGTGTAGGGCTGGGACGGCACATCGTGAAAAATAGTGGCGGCTGGGGACCAAGTACCGAGGGACAGCCACCGCCATCAGGTTGCGGAAAGCCTCAATCTATACCAGTCTATAGCGCAGCATCTCCAGGCTCAGCAGTTTGAAAATGTGGACGTTTAGGGCTTGTGCATGTGGGTGGGTGGAATTGTATTTGCGTTTGCGCTTGCGCTCCAATGTCTGATGCAAAGACAGCTGAACGCTGCGCTGGGACACATTGGTGTAGGGTGTGGAGGATCGTGGAGGTGAAGGGGTGGTTGTAGGGCGGGAGGCGCTCATGCCGGGGTCCTGGGCGGGGGGTTGACTCGCAAAGCCAGCATGTGACACAGGGGAAGGAGCAGTGGTGTGATCCGCAGGAGGTGAACGGCCTTGGTTCCATTGAGTCGTGTGCCTGCGCATGCTGGTAGTGGTTAGGCTGGTAGTGGTGCCTCCCCTGCTGATCCTGGTGTGGCACAAGTTGCACACCACGGTCCGTCGGTCATCCTCACTTTCTTTAAAGAACCTCCAGACTTGCGAACATCTAGGCCTCGGCACGGGAGCTTCACTCCATGAAACAGTTGCTGATCTACTTGCTCTGGCCCTGCTTCTCCCTCTGGCCACCCCACTGCCTCTTCCAACCTGTTCTGGTGCTGCACTTGCCTCCCCCTCAGAAGCACTGTCTTGACTAGGCTTACCAACCCAGCTCGGGTCAGTCACCTCATCATCCACCTGCTCTTCCTCCGATTCCTCACTCTGCTCCCCCCTGGGACTTACTGCCCTGACAACAACGTCAATGTCTGACAACCGTGTCTCATCATCATCCGACACCTCTTTATGCACTTGTCCACACTCATCACCCACAGACTGCGAAAGTTCTAAATTTTGGGCATCGGGACAGAGCAACTGCTCAGGTTGCTGTTGAGCAGTGGTTTGTGTCTCTGGGTAGGGTCCTGAAAAGACTTCCTGTGAGTATGCCGGATCTGAATCCATATTTTCCATGGGGGGGAGCAGGCTGGGGGGAAGGAGGTTGAGCTGGAGGAGCCAGAGGTCTCCCTTGGCTAAAGTGGGTGGACTGTGTGGAAGACTGGGTGGTGGATAAATTACTGGACACATTATCCGCTATCCACGTCATCACCTGTTCGCACTGTTGTGGTTTCAATAGTGGTGTACCACGTGACCTTGTAAGTTGCGAGATGAAGCTAGGGAGCGAAACTCTGCGGCATTCCACTGCTCCCTCATCAGTAGGTACTGTGTCACCCTGCCCAGGACCACGGCCTCTGCCCCCCTACATCACTTGGACGCCCACGTCCTCGACCTTTAGCCCTTGGGTTCAACATTTTGTTTAATCACTAAACTGTCGAATTAATATCTGAGGCCAAAAACGTATTCTCTAGACTGTGGATAGTGTACCACACACCACAGAATTTTTCACTGGACTGTATTAAATGTATCTGAGAGAAAAAACATATTCTCTAGACTGCCGCTAGTGTAACGCACACCACACAATTTTTCACTGCACTGTAGGATATATGAATGAGAGAAAAAAATGTATATTTTCTAGACTCCGGCTAGTGTGCAGCACATAACAGGATTTGTACTGCACTGTAGAATATATAACTGAGAGAAAAAACGTATACCCTAGACTGACGCTACTGTACAGCACACGACATAATTGTTCACTGGACTGTAATATATATAACTGAGAGAAAAAACATATTCACTAGACTGCACTACAGATCTCATCAAGCCAAGGTACAGCAGCAGCAAAAATGAGTACTGAGAGGACTTTGGGAAATTTCTTTTGGGTCTGTGTGGACCACGTGCTGTCCCTTCTGCCACCAGTCGCTGTGCACAGCGTGCAGCCAAGATGGCGGTAGCTGAACTACAAGTCCCAGCCAGCAGCCGAGAGGAGGACAAAAAAAAGGTAGTTGTAGCCCTTAGAAGGACCGCTGGGTTCTTTGTGGATGATTCCTGCCTAACCACATTCTAATTTCACGCCCTAACAGTGTGCAGCCAAGATGGCGGTAGCTGCACTACAAGTCCCAGCCAGCAACCTGGAGGAGACCAAAGAAAAAGGTGCTTGTAGCCCTTAGAAGGGCTGTTGGGTTCTTTGTGGGTGATTCCTGCCTAACAAACATCTAAATTGAGACCCTAACACTCTCCCTGACAGACAGCAGCTCTATCCCTAATCTCATGCAGCAGCCAGGAGGAGACCAAAAAAAAGGTGCTTGTAGCCCTTAGAAGGGCTGTTGGGTTCTTTGTGGGTGATTCCTGCCTAACCAAAATCTAAATTGAGGCCCTAACACTCTCCCTGACAGACAGCAGCTCTATCCCTAACCTCATGCAGGCAGCGTCTGACGTTCACTGCCATTCTGTGTCCGGGTAAAATTTTAAGTGCTTCACCTGCTACCTCAGTCTCACTTGGTCACTCTAGGTTCACCGCCATGCTGTGTCAGGGTAAATTTTTGGGTGGTTCACCTGCTACCTCAATCTAACTTGGTCACCAAGCTGTCACCACGCTGTGTCAGGCTTATGCCTGCGTCGTGGGGCGGGGGATAGGACAGCAGTGCCAGCATGGGCAGTGGTGTCACCTGCAGGCGGTGATGAACCTTCGTTGCACCTAGTTGGGTGCTTTACTAACATGTGATGGGCATGTGCCTTGCCCATCTTGGTCTGGGTCAGCACAATTGTCATCAGGGTCACTACCAGGCTGTTGCCCAGAATTTGGCATAATGGTACAATTAGGCAGCCTCAGAGGCATCCATGCATGCTGCCCCTGCTGTTTCCTGTCCATTTCCGTGGTGTTTACATCATTTTCTGAGGTTTCCAGGTTTTCACGCAACCTTCCCTGTGCAGAACTTTTGTCCCCTGCAAAAAATGCTCGAGTCTCCCATTGACTTCAATGGGGTTCGTTATTCGAAACGAGCACCCGAGCATCGGGAAAAATTCGACTCGAATAACGAGCACCCGAGCATTTTAGTGCTCACTCATCTCTAATAGAGTCCATTTGTGTGTAATGTATTCTCAGTATAACTACATCTGTTCTGTGAAGGCCTCAGAGGTTTGAACAGTAGTGATCAAACAGCTTCATGAAAACCAAGGAGCACACCAGACAGGTCAGGGATAATGGTGTGGAGAAGTGTAAAGCAGGGTTAGGTTATAAAAAATAAAAAATGGCCCGAGCTCTGTTCAAGCCATAAGTCCAGTTTGCAGTTTGCACAAGCCATGTAAGGGACACAGCAGACATATGGAAGATGTTCTGGTCAGATAAAACCAAAGTTAAACTTTTTGGCTTAAATGCAAAATCCTATATGTGGCAGAAAACTAACACTGCACATCACCCTGAACACACCATCTCCACTGTGAAACATGGTGGTGGTAGCATCATGCTGAGGGGATGCTTTTCTTCAGCAGGGACAGAGAAGCTGGTCAGAGCTGATGGGAAGATGGATGGTGCTAAATACAGGGCAATCCTGGAGGAAAATCTGTGAGAGGTTACAAAAAGTTTAAGTGAGGGGCAGAGGATCACTTTCCAACAGAAAAACAACCCTAAACATACACAGAGCTGCAATAGAATAGTTTAGATCAAAGCATATTCATGTGCTAGAATAGCCCAGTCAAAGTCCAGACCTAAATCCCATTGAGAATCAGTGGCAAGACTTGGAAACCACTGTTCAGCCTCTAGATGTGTAAAACTGATAGAGACATAACCCGAAAGACTTCTAGATGTAATTGCAGTGGAAGATAGTCCTACAAAGTATTGACTCAGGAGGCTGAATACAAATGCATGCCACACTTTCCAGATTTGTATTTATTAAAAATTTTGAAAACCATGTATCATTTTCTTTTCACTTCTCACATACTTGCTACTTTTGTGTTGGCCTATCACATAAATTCCCAATAAAATAAGTTTGTGGGTGTAACATAAAAAAATGTGGAAAGGTTTATGGGGGTATGAATACTTTTTCAAGGCCCTGTATATAGGGAAACAATTGACATACACTTCAATCATTTTTCAATTTCAGGACCATGGAAAACATTTTTCTGAACATTTCTTGAACCTCAGGATCTTGTATTAGCTGATCTTAGCTGTGGAGTGATGTTACCGTAACCTGCACAACCTCTTCCAGCTTCAAAAATATCATACACGTGCTTTTAATATTATTATTTTTATTATTATTATTACTTATGAATTTATGAATTATGGCAACCTTGCTCAGTCCCTAGGAGTACAAGCTGGTAGTGAGATTCTGGGAAAGACCAACAAGCCACTCTTTCTTGGTGGCCACTCTTTCTTGGTGAAGGAAGTCTAAGCCTGGAGCTATAGCTAGACTTTTTGCAGCACGTTTAATTGATTTTAACTATTGAGCTACAGCTGTAATCCAAAGCAGTAAATTGATTTGCATGCAGTTTTGTGCCTGCAGGTGTCACTCGATAGTTAAAGTCTAATTAAAAGCGCTGCAAAAAGTTGAGGTGTAGCTCCAGGTGTAACTATGGCTGTGCTCTCCCCACCAAGCCTCAGTTATTACTTGCAGAACATGAAGTATATTTTAGAAATGCAGAGGAACTGCAGTCTTTATATTTAGCCTTTATTACTCGAGGCATGTTGGCAACAACGCATTCTCTGGTGAATACAGATGTGGTGATATTTACTATTCCCCTCTTTGTGAGCGCATTATATTAATATTGAAGAAGTTTCTTTTTCTTTTACTTTTTTACGCCGATTATTGAGGTATTATTCACAACCGTTACTTTCACAGAGTAAGATAAGATCATATTAAAAACAAATCAAGTTAAACCATGTTGAAAAATGGAAAAAGAAAACAGTTCGAAATGCAAAATAAAATAAGAAAAATAAATCACATTTTCCCGATAGGCAAAGTACATAACAAGGCAAAGCAGAGAAGATTAATAGATATCACCATGGAGACTGTAGATTGCATAACTCGTTGTGATTGATCACAATCACAGTTCAATTAGAAAACTTGATTTGGATAATAAAGATTTCCTGAGTACTTCCTCCAAAGCAGAAAAAGTGCTTAAAATAAGCATTACAATATTAAGCTATAGTATACAATTTCCATCATTTTATACCTTAATCTTAAATTGTTCCAAGGAAAATATATTTCAAGTGCCAACAAATTTATGATAAAACAAGCACAAATTCCCTCAGATTAGATGTGAAGAATATTACTATATGCAGCACTATTCATGTAGTCAGAATCCATTGCATAGTATGACAAAACCGGCGGAGAGCTGTGGCTTCCATTACATACAGAGATCAGAATGCAAATGTGAAGCCTCAGTCATTAATAGTAAAGTACTGTACACAGGGTGTTGTTAAAATGAAATCTTTTGTTGGCCCTAAGATACAGTAGATAAAGTGCATGCCTTTAAAGGGAGTTGGTCACCAGTTTTATGCTGCTCATTTCTAACAGCTCTAGCACATGATAATGAGTCCCTATATTCATAAGCTGCTGGCTTTCTCCACCCCCTGCCTCTGATTGTCTTCTATTTTTCCAATGGAATTAACAGAAGGGGCATAGAAAGCCAAGAGTTCATGAATATTCAAGCTGGTCAATACAAGAGTTTAGCAAAATGGCTCAGTCAGTTAAAGCGTCTCGGTAATCGACCCTATTAAACCATAAATACTGGCTCGAAGGACTCATCATGCTGATTAAAACCATACTTTTTTTTGTCTGTATGCTAAACAGCTGCAGAGAAATCAGTGTTTATATTCATATGCAAATGAGAGGTTTGAGCACCAGGAGGCAGGGCTGAATCCTTTGAGCACTGCTTTCAGCTTTGCACACTTCGCTCTCCCCTTGATTGACAGGGCTAGACATCAGCATCCTGAGGGAAGAGCTGTAACCTAGCATGCACATCTCATATACTCGATGTACTATAGCTTTACCATACTGAGATCTGCTCAGAAAGCTAATGTAATTGACTAGCACAATATTTGATTATAAAAACACCAGTAACATGTGTTTGCTTATAGACATAGAAAAAACATACCTCTCTATGTAGTAATGCTTTGTGGTAAATGTATGGTTTTGCATGTAGAGATCTCAGGTTTGAATCCTAGGAGAAACTTCCAGGTTTTTTTTCTTCAGATATGTTTTTCTTCCACATCTTACACATAATAAAAGTCTAAGGGGCATATTTATTAATCCTGGCGTTATGGACGCCAGACTTAATAAAAGCCCTGTGCTTGCATGGATCTGCCAAATTTATGAAGAGGCCTCTCCATAACTTTGGCGCATCCTGTGCCAGTTCTAAATGTAAGACAACTTCCAAGATGTCTTACATTTAGACCATTGGAGTTATTGGCGTTTTGTGGAAATTCATAGTAAATTTGATTTGTTTAGAATCGATTTGCACATTTCTACTATCATAGTAACATAGTTTATAAGGCCGAAAAAAGACATCTGTCCATCCAGTTCGGCCTGGTCTATCTATCTATCTATCTATCTATCTATCTATCTATCTATCTATCTTATATTTATCTTCTATGTATGCCTACCAATTTTTTTTTATATTCACCGTTTTGGTGAAAGAAATTACATTTATATCAGGTGTGTTTAATAGCACGCTACATTAAATTAAAAAGTGCCCTGCAGCATGATCCTAATGGAGCATAAACTGCACATGAGGTTCTGTGTTATACCTTCCTTTCATGTGGAAAGGTTAAACTATGGATGTATGAAGCATGTAAATACGCAAATAATATAAGCATTTACATATGAATGAGACTGAAAACCCCTGACAGGAAGCTTTATATGTATTGGCATCTGCCATTTATTGCTTAGGCAGTATATTGTACAGACATGTTTAATATACTGCATGGTGGTTCATTCTTATTGTGGTTGGAGTGGGTCTGTGACAAGGGATTGAGAGATAGAAATTCATATTTATTATCCTATGCTAAAGAAGTGTATAATTAACTAGATATTGATATCTAGTTCTAGTTAGATATTCTGATATTGTGTATGCATACTAAAGAATACAGATTAACTGCCTGAAAGAAGAACACTAAAACTTATTTTTTGAGGTACAAAATAAAAATCAAAAATAGTTGCTACCCACCACTTTACTGATCAGGCTCAGTAGAGAGATCTAGGGCACGGATAATAGCAAATATACTGCACCCCCCAGACTCTTTGCTTAACCAGGACTTCATTCTCAGTCGTTGATCAGTTGACTGAGAGATATATATAGTAGGACATACATAGGCAACAAAGGGCCTTACTTAGTAAGAGAATGGTGTTCCTGGAACCCCAATTTGCCAATTCAGGCCACATGCTCTTAATAGACATCTAAGGGAGTTAGGGATACAGCTGAGCTCTCTATTGACATGTATGGGAAGAGTGATACGTCTTAATGAATTGGGGTTATAGGAGCCCCATTGTGTATGCAACTGAGCAAGGGAAGTCTGAACTCAAAATAGGCTGAGAGACTTGAGCTTTTCTTTGAGGTTATTTAAAGAGGCAGTCCGGTAACAAGAAGTTATCCCCTTTCCATAATTGTTTAATTAGTGAGGAGTGGGACCTTATCGCTGGGACCCATTGATCTCAAGAAAACAGTTTCCATATTCCCTATTTGAATGGAGTAATGGTCAAGTATATGCACCACCCCACCCCCTAAGTGTATGATACTGCCGAAGATAGTACAGTCCTTAATTATCTCCAGCAGTCCCAAAAAGTCCGAATGGAGCAGTAAGGAGTACAGTGAAGCTTTAAAGTTTGTAAACCCTTCAGAATTTTCTATATTTCTGCATAAATTTGGCCAAAAACTCTAAAACTACCTCATATTTTCACACAAGCCCTAAAGGTAGATAACACATTTCTATTGGATTAAGCTCAGGACTTTGACTTGGTCATTCCAGAATATAAACTTGAATCTTCTTTAATCATTCTTTGGTAGGACAAGTTGTGTGCTTAGGGTTTTTGTCTTGCTGCATGACTTATGTTCTCTTGAGATTCATCTCACGGACAGATGTCCTGATATTTTCCTTTAGAATTTGCTTGTATACTTCTGAATTCATTGATCCATCAATGACTACAAGTCATCTTGGCCCAACAGTGATATTACTACCACAATACTTCACAGATTGGATGAAGTTTTTATACTGGAATGCAGTATTTTCTTTTTCCAAACATAATACTTCCCATTTAAACCATAAAGTTCTAATACCCCTCATCACTATCATATGTTTAATTAAGTTGCATGTTACTTACATCAGTTTTAAGTACTTTTCAGGTCTTAACCAGGAAAGTAGACCTCTTTTGGTCAAAATTGGGGATTGCTTATATCCCTAAGGTTTCCATAAAATGGAGGATGTTATACTATGTTATGTCTTTATGTCCTGTCTTGTAGCTTTCCCTTCCCCCTCTAAATCAGATGAAGAGGGGAGCTTTCTCTTTGTGAAAGGGACAATAAACTCCCAAATATTCACCTTTGTGAATTTATACGCCCCAAATGTTTCTCATAAGAAATGGTTTGAGGACATTTGGCCCAAATCAGAAGAATTCAGTGAAGGTCTGCTTGTTGTAGCAGGAGACTTCAATTTAACATTTAACCCTAGAATAGACTCATCTACTAGTAGATCAACCATACCCAAACAAATCCTGAATAGCATAAAGAAACTTTTGCATAAAAGCGTCCTTAGAGACGCATGGCACACCCTTAACCCTGACAATAAAGATTTCTCCCATTACTCCCACCCCCATGATAGCCATCATAGGTTAGACTATATTCTCATTCCGATGACTCTGATTCAGAATTGCATAGAGGCACTGATAGGTTCTATGATTCACTCAGACCATTCACCAGTGTTTGTTTCCTTTAAATTACCAAATTCACACCCAAAGACATTCACGTGGAGGTTAAACGAGACCTTATTAGACAAACAAACAGTAAAAGATAAAATAAAACAGAAACTAGAAGAATATTTCAAAATAAACTCCGAAACTCAGGTGTCCCCACATATAGTTTGGGAAGCACATAAATCGGTGATTAGAGGAGAATTTATCTTCATAGCCTCACATTTACATAAAGTCCGACAGGCTGAAATTACAGCACTCTACGATAAAATATCCCAACTAGAACAGTCACATTGCCACACTCATAACAAACACCATCTTACTGATCTGGCAGAAGCAAGAGAAAAAGATCCTAAATGAACAATCTGCCAAAATATATCTCTCTCTTAAGCAAAAGTTTTTTTCTCATGGGAACAAGCCTACAAAATTCATGTTGGCGTTATTAAAACAATGTAAACGTAAATCTAGAATTGTAGCAATTATGCAGACTGATAAACTGAAAACAGATGACCCCAGTATAACTGTAGCTTTCCAACAATTTTACACTGACTTATATAATCTGAATAAGACAGACTCTGAAGAGATTAAAAATAAGAAATTGCGAGCCTCTCAGGACTTTTTAAATAAGCTACACCTCCCAACCATCTCACCTGAACAAGCCTTAGGGCTATGTACTCCTATCTCGACACAAGAAGTCGCCTCCACAATGAAACAGATGGCCAAGGGTAAATCTCCTGGACTGGACGGTCTAACATTATTATATTATTCCACCTTTGGAGATGTTTTAATCCCCCATATGACCCACACATTCAATGCCTCATTATCAGGCACCCTTTTTCTACCCCAGACACTAAATGCCCACATCACATTCATACATAAACCCCAAAAGGATCCAACGCTATGCTCTAGTTACAGACCTATCTCACTATTAAATCTGGATCTGAAATGTTCGCTAGAATACTGTCCTCGAGAATAAAACCATTATTGACAGACTTAATCCACCCTGATCAAACAGGATTTATACCTGGCCGTGAAGGCAAAGATAATACATACAAAATCATAAACTCAATTGACCTAACAAATAGCTCCCTGGTACTTTTAGCCACTGACGCCGAAAAGGCCTTTGACCGAGTGGCTTGGCCCTTTGTCAGATGTGCTTTATCCAAATTTGGCTTTCATTCTTCCTTCATTAGGGCAATATTTACATTGTATGAGGCACCTAGTGCCAATATAAAAGTAAATGATACACTATCACTAAAGGTGGAAATCAACAACGGCACCAGACAAGGCTGCCCTTTATCCACGATCCTATTTATTCTTACAGTAGAACTCCTGCTACAGTATATCCATCAACATACAGAGATACATGGGCTGCCTTGCGATGGGTTGGAATTCAAACAAGCTGCATATGCAGATGACATTTTAATGATGATGTCCAACCCTTCGCAACATTCCCAGCAATTATCACGCTTTTTGACTCCTTTGGGTACATATCCAATTTCAAAATAAACATATCCAAATCCCAAGCCATGGGAGTTAATATGTCAGCCAAACAACTTAAAGAACTATAAGGCAATTCTCCCTTCACATGGACCTCCATCTATAAAATTCCTTGGAGTAAATATTCCTCCTGATCCCAGCAAACTATACAAGCTCAATTATCTTCCGCTTTTAAAATCCATCCCAGACATCTTGAGCACATGGTCATTCACATTTATATTGTGGTTGAGTATGCTCAATTCGCTAATAATTCCACTAAAAATCATGTACCTTTTGCAGGTTCTACCAATAAAGCTCCCCCGAAGCTTCTTTGACGCCATGCGTAAGACTTGTTCATCTTATATTTGGGGTAAAATTAAACCCAGACTCTCAAATAGGATTCTAATTTAACCCTTCAGCAGGGGAGGTATAGGTATCCCTTCTATATTACGGTACTATAGAGCAGTACACCTTAGCAGAATAATAGATTAGGTTAGGAATCCTTCACACAAGCTCTGGATTCGGCTGGAGAGGAAGCTGGCTATTTACCCCTTAAGAGCATTAATCTTCTCTAATCCCTTGAAAACTCCTAGCCGTATAAAAGGGAGCACCCTGGTTTCAGCAACATTAGAAATATGGAATACACCAGCAGTCAGGGAAACATGCTCTTTCTTTCCCTCTGCACTACTAACAGTAGGTGATTGTATCCTATCCTCCTCTGCTGAGGTCTACTTCTCCCTACCATCTTTAATACATAACTCTACACTACCAATAGAAGATCTTCTTGATAAAGATGGGACTCTCCCAGACAAACTTACTTTACAGTCCAAATTACAACTACCCAACCTCAATACCCTACAATATGCATACATAAGATCTTCTGTCAGAGAAGTATTCCCCATATCTACTAAACTATCGGAGACCACATGGTTTGAGAAGCTTAGCTCTCAATCTCAATATCCTACGAAACTGATCTCCAAGATTGGTCAGAACCTGCTTAACATTGACTCTCCTACGTCTCTTTATTTTATAAAGGAATAGTAAAGGGACTTGAAGGTGACATTCTCAGATAGAGATCTTAAGACAATACTGATAGCTCCTAAGCTTAGGCCTCTTTCACACTAGCGTTAGCACGGATCCGGCACCTAAAGGGTGCCAAC
The DNA here is from genome assembly GCA_900303285.1 of Rhinella marina. Lineage (NCBI taxonomy): Eukaryota > Metazoa > Chordata > Amphibia > Anura > Bufonidae > Rhinella > Rhinella marina. The sequence goes on from ONZH01007358.1 coordinate 63,347, forward strand.
GGATCTGTGCTAACGCTGATACATGTGTGGAGCCGGAGCAGCGCTCCGGCCCCACACATGACACACATTGGGACAAGACACAGACATACACACATACACACATACATACTCACATAATCCAGGGACGCCGGCAGAACGTCTTCACGCGCCTCCTGCGCTCAGTGATGACGATTCCCAACAGCGCCCTCTGCTGGGCGCAGTGGGGAAATGTCATAGCTGTGCGCAGGAGGCGCATGAAGACATGCTGAGGGGGCGTGGCTGCGGCATGACGTGACGTGCGTGCCGCTGAGAGTGCTCACCCCATCTCCCCACGCTTGCCGCCTTTGCTGATGGTCCCGGAGTCTGCCCGGATGGGTTCTGCCTAATACGGGTGGAGAAAGGAGGTCCTGCCGGTCACAATTTGTCTCCCCCGGTGTCGGCTCTGTTGAGGGCAGACAGCGTGCCTCCGTGTTGGAAGCCGAGGAAATGAGCCGGGGCTGGAGCGGTGCCGGTGCACGTGACACGTGACCTACGAAGTGCTGGAAGGAAGGGGGTTGAAGAGAGAAGTCACGGAGGAGTGTTGGAGTCTCGGGTGTGTGTTTTACTTCCCCCATACCCCCCTTTCGGTTACCAGGAGGACGCTGCTGCCTGAGGCCTCAGAGTCTAATGAGCAAGGCTCCAACGTGAAGGAGAAAATCTCCGGCGCCAGGGCCAGTAGAGAATAAGCCCCTAGAGGAATTTAGGAGTTAAAGAAGAATCAAAAAGTACAAGGTGGTCGGCTTCTAAGTGGACTGGGTGAGATTGTTCTGGATTATTGAGTTAACATTAACCCTTCACTGCATGTCTTATTTAGTGACTTTGGTGATCTAACATACTAACTTTTATTGAGATCTGGAAAATAGTGCTTGCAGTTGAATTCCTACTTATGAAGCTTTTCACCTCTGGAGGACTTGTGCTCTTTTTAAGTTGAACTCTCTCTTTGCTACTGCCTAAGTAATAGATTCAGAAAAAAAAAATGGCGTCTAAAAGAAAGGATAATAGAAATAAAATTGGGGAGGCTTCTCCCATAAAAGGGGATGTATCCTCAGGTAAAATGGACCAATACTTGCACACTCCCGGGGTCCAAAAGAAAACGGGGTCCAGGAAAAGTGAAGTAGGGGTCCCAGTAGTAAATCCTGAGGATAACCCAATATGGTCGGAGATATTAGTGGCAGTGAAGCAATGTCAAGGTGCCCTGGCCGAGATAACGCCTCAGATAACCGGAATTAAAGAGGACATTAAGTTAATCCGGTCAGATAAAACACAAATAGGAGAGAAAGTTCGAGAGGCAGAAAACCGGATTAGTGGAGTGGAAGACGAGATGAATAAAATGAGTATTGAGATAAATCAGCTGAAAGGGGAGAGAACAATACTTTTGAATAAACTTAATGATCTGGAGGATCGGGAGAGAAGGTGCAATTTAAGAGTGATGGGTATCCCGGAGGGAAAGGAAGGGAAAGACTGTACTGGATTTATGCAAAAGTGGTTTCTTGAGTGTGTGGGGGCAGATAACCTGTCGCAGGTGTTTTGTGTGGAGAGGGCACATCGTATACCGGCGAGGAAAGCCTTAACAGGGGCCCCCCCACACACACACAATAATTTTGAAGCTATTAAACTTCAGAGACAAAGTGTCGATCCTCAGACAGCTTAGAGCTGCACAACAACAAGAGGTAGATGGGGTGAAAATATCTGTATTCTCTGATTTCTCAAGTGCGACGCAGAAAGAGAGAGAAAAATTTAGAGACATCAAAAGACGGCTACGAGTGCATAATATCCAGTATTCTATGTTATATCCTGCAAAATTACGTGTCATTTATAAGGAACAGACACACTTCTTCTCCCAGCCTAAGGAGGCTTGTGATTGGCTGGATAGAAATCTGGGACAGTAAATGGTTCTGGATATTGGGACCAGTATCTATTGGACCTGACTACCCAAATCAAGAGTATAAGGCGGCGGGGTGGAGGGGGAGGGGGTGTGGCCACATAGGTATTGGGACAGTGGGTGTGAAGGTCAGAGCCACTGTCTGGATTGGGGGAGATTGGGGGAGGTTGGGGGAGGGAGGGTGGGGTGGGGAAGGGTTCTTCTTGGTCGACCGGGTATAAATGGGGAAGTGACGGGTTAGTGTTCGTTTTGATTGGTCTACAATGGTGTCAGTAGGGTCCTGTGGGTTAGGGATTAAACAAGATTTTAAAGTGATAACATGGAATGTCCGGGGTGTTAATAACAAACTGAAAAGGTATGCTATATTAAGAATGTTGGGGATGCAACAACCCGCTATAACCTGTCTTATAGAGACGCATTTAACGAAAGATACAGTAAATCTGTTGGCGAGGAGGTGGTGTGTATTTAGTGCGCACTCGGTGTACACCTGCTATTCATGTGGAGTGAGTGTATTGGTGCATAAAAATATAAACCATAAAATTAATTTGGCTAAAACGGATAGGGAGGGTAAATATGTTATTTTACAGGGGAGTTTTTTTGGTATGGAATGTATAATGGCGTTTGTATACGTACCGCCTCCTTTCGCACCAGAGATACTGATTAGGGTGTGGGAATTTACATTGAAATATGACAACATTCCAGTTTTTATTTTTGGTGACTTTAATGTTGTCTCTGACGAAAACCTGGACAGGGAAAGAATGGGGGGACAGGTGAAAAAAATACAAGGATCTCCTTTGAGTAAGATTCTCTCTGAATTTGGATGGAGGCATATATGGCGATATATGAATCCTGATGGGAGGGAATATACCTGTTATAGTTCTTCCCATCAGGTGTTTTCTCGTATTGATCTGGTATTAGGGAATAATAGAGCTGTTTCTTGGGTCCGAAGGATTGAATTTGGGCAAAGATCCCTTTCGGACCACGTTGCTATGGTCACGTTTTTGGGCCGAGGGGGAAAAGGCCCGCAGAGAAGATTTTGCTGTAATTCACATTGGTTGAAAATACTGAATGTACATGATCAAATTTCTCAGGAGTTGGAGGTTTTTTTTTAATTGAATAATGGATCGATGAGTGAGAGTGTGGTATGGGATACAGCCAAAGCCTTTTTAAGGGGAGTCCTATTCAGAGAGATCGTTAGAAAGAAGAGGGGGTTTCGAATGGAGGAACAGAAGTTAAACGAGGAAGTTAAGAAGGCAGAAACTAAATATCTGGACAGTAAAAATGAGAGGTGTAGATTGGATTGGGCTCAGGCAATTGATAGGGTGGAGAAATGGAGGATAGAAAAGGAGATTAATAAGAACAAGTTTCGAAAAATTGAAAGGTACTATATGGGAGGTCGGCCTGGGAAAGTACTGGCTAGTATGATTGCTAACCGGGACAAAAACAAGTACATTCCAGAAATAAGGACAGGGGAAGGGGGAACCGTAAAACATCCGATAGAGGTAGTAGAGGTCTTCAAGAAATACTTCCAAGTACTTTACTTATCTAATGTCAAATATTTGGAGGAAGATCTTAATCAGTACATAGAACCCCTCTCTTTGCCAAAATTGGACCCACCATATAAAGATTGGCTGAATAGACCAATTGAGGAACTTAATATTGAATCTGCTATAAAATCAATGAAAGAAAATAAGGCACCAGGTCCGGATGGACTGCCTATTGAAATTTACAAACAGTATGGGAAAACCATGTGTAAAAATTTGGCTAGAGTGTTCACAAGTTCATATCACAAAGGGATACTCCCGGACTCAATGTATCAAGCTAACATAGTACTGATTGAGAAAGAGGGGAAGGATTCCCTGGACCCAGAAGCGTATCGGCCAATATCTCTTATTAATGCAGATGTTAAAATTCTTGCAAAGATTTTGGCGACCCGACTGGGGAAAGTTATTGATCAATTAATAGGACATGATCAAGGAGGTTTTATGCCAGGAAGAATAGTAGGGGAGAATATTTTAAGAACTCATATTAATATTCAGGTTGGCTGTCCGGAGGGTGGGCACTCCATACTGTCGTTGGACGCTGTGAGGGCCTTCGACAGTGTGGAGTGGCCATACCTCTGGAAGATATTGGAGGTGTATGGATTAGGGGAAGAATTTACGAGGTGGGTTCGGATATTGTATCGGCAGCCGGTGGCTAGAATTTCTGCTAATGGGGAAGAGTCGGATTGGTTCCCCCTACAGAGGGGTACGAGGCAGGGTTGTCCTCTCTCCCCCCTGCTCTTTGCCCTGGCTATTGAGCCTCTGGCAGTTAAGATAAGAGCTGATAAAGAAGTGGTAGGGTTCGGAGCAGGGGGGACAGAGGACAAAATTGCACTCTATGCAGATGACATTATTTTGTATTTACGAGACACGACTAATAAGGTTGACCATGTTATAGAAATTGTGGAAACGTTTGGGAAATTCTCAGGATTAAAAATAAACTGGACCAAATCATCATTGCTGCCTTTGGACCCAGACTTGGTGATTGATAGAAAGGATTTGCAGATAGTGAAGGAGGAGGGGATGAAATACTTAGGTATAAGAATAACACCAGACCCCAAAAAATACGAGGACGTAAACATAACTCCATTGTTATTAAAAGTGAAAAAGAGGATCGAGGTGTGGAATAAACTACACTTGTCCCGTGCTGATAGATTGGGAATAATTAAGATGACATTGCTCCCACAGATAATGTATATTTTGAATAATTCCCCAGTGTGGATAAAAAAAAGACATTTTTAAGAAGCTGAGTCGACTGATTAATGAGCTCTTTTGGAATAGAAAAAGGGTTAGAATTAAATATGAGGTATTAACTTTGCCAGTTGAAAATGGTGGTCTAGCAGCACCGGATTTATTTGGTTATTATATAGCAGCACAAATGGTAAATTTAATAAAATGGAAGGATATATTAGGATTAAAGAAAATGGTAGTAGACCATCAAATGGCGGAAGATATCTTTGTACTCCTGGAAGGAGGGCAAAGGACTTATTTGGTAGATTCCCCAAATTACAAAGGATGGTATAAAACATGGCACGTGGTGAAGCAGTTATGTGGGATAAGGGGATCTACGAATTTTACTCTACTTTTTGAAAATCATAAGTTTTCAGAGTTTTGTAAAATTGAAGATTATAAATATTGGACTAAAAGAGGGTTATGTAAGGTGGATCAATTTTTCTCTGATGGAAGGTTGAGAGAGAAAAAGGAGTTAGAAGAAGTAGTAGGTACACAGGTGTGTGAAATAAGATATAGGCAATTGAAAAGTGCTTTTAACGCCACAAAAAAGAGAAAAGAAGAAGAGAAGAATTTTTTGGTGGAAACTCCTAATATGATGAGGATTATGATGGGGTTGGATGGACGAAGTAAAAAAATATTATCAAAAATATATAAGTTGTTAAATCACAACAGGGGTACATATATTGGGGTTAACACTAAAAGAAACTGGGAATGTAAAATTGGGGTTCAAGAAGATGAGTTTTGGCACGGTGTATATATAAACACGGAAAAATATCTTAGGGATTATTCTTATAGGGTTACACAGTTTTTCGTGATGCATAGGTTGTACTACACTCCGGAGAAGTTATACAAGATGAAAAAGAAAGATTCAAGTCAATGTAATATATGTAAAAGTGAGGGGGCTGATTTGGAAAATACCTGGTGGGAGTGTAAGGCGAAAAGGGAATATTGGATGAATGTATTTGAGGTGATGGAGAAAATATATGAAGTAAAGATAGATAAGAAGTATGAATGTGCCATATTAGGGGATAGTAGGGAATATAAGAAAGGTCCTTCCATGAATGCTATGCTATATAAAATTTTCTTTGCTGCTAGACTGGTTATAGTTAGGAACTGGATAAACTCGGTTGTGCCTAATATACTTTTATGGAAAAACTTGATTGATGAATTTCTAACTTATGAAGAATGGGGTGGGAAATTAAATATAAATGAAATTAGAAAGAAATGGGATCAGTTTTGGAAGAGATAGCATGCCCGGCCGACCAAGGGGAGGTGGGAGGGGAGGTGGGGGAGGGTTGGGTAAAATGTACTTTTTTACAAGTAATGTATTGATATTTTAAATTGTAATGACTGATTTAATAATAAAAAAAAAAAAAAAGAAGACATGCTGCCGGCATCCCTGGAGTATGTGAGTATGTATGTATGTCTGTATGTCTGTATGTTTGTCTGTATGTATGTATCTATGTATGTAGCCGGATCCGGAATGACCCCCCATTGCAAATCAATGGAGGACAGATCCGGATTACTGGTGTGTCGACACCAAACGGATCTGTCCTCCATTGATTTGGGGGTCATTCCGGATCCGTCTTGGTGCGGATGCCTGGACCGGAGAGCAAACCGCAACATGCTGCGGTTTGTTCTCCAGTCTGAAGACGGTACGGAATGCTTTCAGGAGCATTCCGTTGTCTTCAGTTCAGTTTTGTCCCCATTGACAATGAATGGGGACAAAACTGAAGCGTTTTTTTCCGGTATTGAGCCCCTATAACGGAACTCAATACCGGAATTTAAAAACGCTAGTGTGAAAGTAGCCTTACTTCTAGGTGTGTGACGGTACAGGAAAATGCATATAAAGTACTATCTAGATGGTACCTAACTCCTACCAGATTAAAAAAATGTACAGCACCACCTCAGAATTATGCTGGAGATGCCAAAAAGATGCAGGCACTTTCCTACACGTATGGTGGTCCTGCCCAGCTCTTTCTGCCTATTGGAGGATTATCTCTGATAACATCAGAGATGTTTTCCATCTTAAAGATTCAGTCTTCCCTACTTGCCCAAAAATTGCCCTATTAGCCCTAATACCAGACACTATAAAACAGCTGTACAAGTCCTTGATAAGATTGCTTTTGGCGGCTACAGCAAGATTGTTGATTGCCTCCATCTGGAAATCAGAAACAGCCCCGACTATATCTTGTTGGTTCAAAAAAGTGGAGGCCATCTCCAGATTAGAGGAACTTTCACATTGGGAGCTCAGATCACACCAAAGGTACAATAGGATTTGGTCCCCTGGTCAGAATGGAAAGATAGGCAAAAAGTGACAACCTTCACTTGGTTGTCCTTATAACCTTTATCTCTAAACCTTCCAGCCCTCAAGGTGGGACCTCTTTCTGATTGTGCCTATCTCAATATATACCTCTCTGACTGTGCCCACATTTAGGCATCCTGCTTAGAGTTGCAGAATTTAACAAGATACACTCCACCCCCCCCTCCCCTGCTCCACCCTTTCTCCCTCTTCCCCTCGTCTTTATGTAATCCTGCTTGTGATCTTATATGGTTTTATATGTTATTGGTCCTCAGTTATCAAGGTTTTCTTGTCACTACCTTTCTATGATAATAGCCGTGAAACTGGGATATCAGATTGAGCAACATTCAATCAGAACTACTGTAGATATTGTGCAGTCCCTTTTTCGGCCCTTCTTAAACACTCGGTTTTATGTCCCACAACTTATCTGAAAGACCTTAAACCTGTTTTATTGTTATACTCGTACAGGTCATCGGTTCCTTGGCCGGCTCAGTTGTATCTAGAGTTTGCAAGTAGACTGCACTTTACCCAGATCACACTGGCCCCCTTATAATTGATTGTATGGTATTATATGAGGCTACAACTGTAACTTATGTATTCAAACTGTATGTTTGGACTTGTATTGGTTGTTGTTACCTTTTAAAATCAATAAAAAGATTTTAAAAAGAAAAAAAAGAGTAAACCAGAAAGTTCTATTTTGATCTCATCTGTCCACAAAGCATTGTTCCAATAGCCTTCTGGTTTGTCTAGGTCAGGCATGCTCAATCTGCGGCCCTCCAGCTGTTGCAAAACTACAACTCCCAGCATTCCTGGGCAGCCTACAGCTATTAGCCTACAGCAGGGCATGGTGGGAATTGCAGTTTTACAACAGCTGGAGGGCCGCAGGTTGAGCATCCCTGGTCTAGGTGATTTTTAGCAAACTGAAGATGGCAGCATTGTTGTTTTTGGTGTCCAGTGACTTTGTCCTTACAGTTGTGTCATGCACACCATTATTGTTTTAGTGTCCTCCTGATGGTGGACTCATAAACATTAACATTAGCTAATGTGAGAAAGGCCTTTAGTAGCTTTGAAGTTACTTTGGATTCCTTTGCAATCTCACAGACTATTACTTGCCTTGCCCTTGGTGCGATCTATGTTGGTCGACCACTCCTGGAAAGGGTCTTGAATTTCCTCCATTTGTACACAGTCTCTCTGACTGTGGATTAGTGGTGTCCAAACCCTTTAAAGATGGTTTTGTAACATTTTCCAGCCTGATGAGAACCAGCAATTCTTCTTTTGAGATCCTCAGAAATCTTTTTTGTTCATGCCATGATACACTTCCACAAACATGTTGTGAAAATCAGACTTTAATATATTTCTGTTCTTTAACAGGTTGCCCGCTGACTCTAATTTAACCTTCAAATATCTGCTAGTCCAAAAGGTTTATATGCATTTGTCACTCACAGACATGTAACATTGAATTATTTTCCTCAATAAATAAATGACTAATATTTTTCACTCATTTGTTTGATTTGGTTATCTTTGTCTACGTTTAGGAAATGTGAAAATCTGATGTTTTACATCAAATTTATGTAGAAATATAGAACATTTTCAAGGGTTCACACACTTTCAAACTGCACTGTATGTTCATCTACCGTTCTATTCAAATGGGGGACACAAGATCCCCATGTCGGCAGGAGACCAATCTAACAGTCATCCCTTGTGCAACGGATAGGGAATAATGTTTTGTTACCAGAATGTTCCCTTAGCTTAATTTCTGTGTCTCTGGCCAGTACGTGCTTCTGGTCTATATGTAGATACTCTACTTGGGAAAGCATGGATAAGGTATGAGTTGTCTAGTCTTCTAATAATTCTAGCTTCTTACACATGATAAACAATCTTTTTTAGTTAAAAGAGCACAGAAAGGATAATTCTTTCTGAATTTCAACCACCTGTTCTTCTTAGAGAAGAATCATTCAGCCACCAATATTATTTTCTATCTTCGAAGCAGAAAACCGGAAATAAAAGCATGCAGGCATAGTTATATCACATTTCCAGTCACCATGGAAAAGTGAAGTAATCTGCAGGCAGCATGTTATAAATCAGGAGAAGCTGATCTACAGTGCCTTGAAAAAGTATTCATACCCCTTGAACCTTAAACTTTTCCACATTTTTTCATGTTACACCCATGGGATTTTATGTGATAGACCAATACAAAGTAGAAATTATGTGGGAAGTGAAAAGGAAATGACACATGGTTTTCAAAATGTCTAATAAAAATCTGGAAAGTGTAACATGTCTGCATTGGAGTATTTTGTGACAAATTTCCAAACACATTGTTAAATTTGTTGAATCTTTTAACACTGTTTTGTCTACAAATGCCACTCTAGCTTTTTTTTTGTTAGTTTTTTGCACTGCCTCCCTACTGGAGTGACTTTGTGACCTTTTTGAGACTTTTTGAAAGATGCTTAAATTGCAAAAAGATGCACATTTTGCTGCAAAATAGGACTCGAGCCAACATTTGCGACTTTTCTATGCTACATTTTGAACCAAAATTTTGGCACGCATTGGGCGAGATTAATATCCCCCTACGCCATGGATTTTGGACGTTAAAAAGTTGAAAAACCTGGTTTTGCAACTTTTTAAGTGCCATTGTGATTAGATTTGTCATCACTGGCATTTTTATGCCACCTTCGCCAGTTTCTGAAAAGGGTGCATTGTTAGCATGGCAAAGCCATTGGCCCTGGTACATTTATCACAATTTACATCAGAAACTGACAGAAATGATGACTGAAATCTATGCTAGCTCTGAGCTGGAGTAGATTTCAGTGTGGCGTACAAACTGCCGGAGGAGGCATTTAATTTATGATGAAAACGCCTCATTATAAATTAAGTGCCTTCTCCAGCAGCACAGACCCTATGAAGACTGACGTAACACAGCAGTCAAAACAATAAATGTAGTGCAAAGCATCCATGTCCGTTTTTTGTGCGAATTGCTTGAGAATTCTGATTTTAATTAATAAATTTCCCCCAGTAATAGATGACACATTTTCAGAATGAGAAGCTGAAAACCTAAATGTAGCAAACCTAAATATGTAATTTGGCACAACTAATGGCAATACCATTTATCACCAGTATTTTACGCAGCACTACAGTTAAGGCTACTTTCACACTAGCGTTTTGCCTTTCCACTATTGAGATCTGTCATAGGATCTCAATAATGGAGGACATCTCTTCCATTTTGTCCCCATTCATTGTCAATGAGGACAAGACTGAACTGAACGAAACGGAACCACCAGAATGCATTCTGTTCTGTTTGGTTGCTCTCCCATCGAGGACATCTGTCATGGCTCCCAATGTAAGTCAAAGTGGACAGATCCGTTTTCTCGGACACAATAGTCTTTCAATGGAGTTCATGACGGATCTGTCTTGGCTGTTTCAGAGATAATACAATCAGATCCGTTCATAATGGATGCAGATGGTTGTATTATCAAGACTGAAGAATTTTTGCTGATCCATGATGGATCCAGCAAAAAACACTTGTGTGAAAGTAGCCTAAACCTCAGAAATGCATCCTAAATTGACAAATTCAGTTCTATTCTATCTTAGGCTACTTTCACATTTGCGGTAGTCTTTTCCAGCAGGCTGTTTTGGCGGGGGAACAGCCTGCCAGATCCGTGCTACTGCAAGTCCACTGTGCCGCCAGAAGTCCACTCTGGCACCATTCACTATAATGGGGGCAGGCCGGAGGTCCGGCCGCAGCACGGCAAACAGACCGAGAAGCGACCAGACAAAAGCTACAGCATGTTGAGGTTTTTGTCCAGCCACCTCTCAGCTTGTTTTCCATGCTGCGCCAGACCTCCGGCCCGCCCCATTATATATACGGTGCGGTAGCACAGATCTGGCAGGCTGTTCCCCCATCGGAACAGCCTGCTGGAAAAAGCTATCGCAAGTGTGAAAGTAACCCTAATTCCCTCATTGAGATCCACTTAAAATTCAGTTCCACGTTAACAGGCATAGCGCTTCTTCCAGCCTAAAACAATCAGTATTATCACGTACATACATATTGTATAAAATAATCTTTTTATTAATGTTCCATTTCATTCGTGTCACCAAACAGACCAAAATATTTGGTGAACTTGTCCCTCTGAATTTGATAGCATTTTATGAATGACCAATTATCTCCCACAGTATGCGCGGGGGTTTCTGTTATTATTCTGTGCTAACTATTGCTGGAAGCAATATCATATAACCTTGAAAAAGCTTGTCTCATACGCTGTAAGCAGAGTAAAGTGACTGACTAGAAGAATTACATTGGAATGGTTTGTTCAGTGCTGACAAGATTGCAGAATCATTTAGCTTTAGGACCACATGATAATGTGTTAGTGTGATAAAACTAGACATGCAGAAAACTTAGGGGAAGCACTGATTTCTATATAGAAGTCATCCGTAGTCTCAGAAAATGCATAAAATGGTAACATTAAAGACATTGGGGCACATTTATCATGTAAAGGCAGGATTTGAGGCAGGTCTAATTTGAAATAGGTGATCTATTGCAGGAATGACCAATCTGCGGCTCTCCAGCTGTTGTAAATCTACAACTCCTACCATGCCCTGCTGTAGGCAGTCTGGTCATGCTTGGAGTTGTAGTTCTGCAACAGCTGGAGAGCCTCAGGTTGGCCATCCCTGGTCTATTGTGAGTGAGATTTACCAAGAGTTGCACCTTATTGATAAATTAGTTACAAATATAGACGTGAGACTTTTCCACTTTGCACCTATAAAAGAGTCCAAATTAGACCACATCACTTCTACACAGACATGGCGCATCATGGAGCTGATCCACGGCACCTGGCCAACCTCTTAGGGCTTATGCACATGAACGTATTTTCTTTCCATGTCCGTTTCATTTTTTTTTTCAGACCGTATGCAGAAACATTCATATAAAAAAACTAAAGTCACTCCGTGTGCCCGTGTCCTATTATTGTCTGCATTACAGACAAGGATAGGACTGTTCAATTAGGGGCCAGCTGTTCCGTTCCACAAAATGTGGAATGCACACGGACGTCATCCAGATTTTTTGTGGATTTGTGCTTTGCGGACAGCAAAATACATGTGGTCGTGTGCATGAGCCCTTAGACTGAGTTTACACTTCATTTATTTGGTCAGTTATTTCCATCAGTTATTGTGAGCCAAAACCAGGTGCGGGTCTAAACATAGAACAGGTGCAGATCAAATCATTACACCTGATCTCTGAGTAGGCGTCACTACTGGTTTTGTCTCACAATAAGGGATTATGCGCACAAACGCATTTTATTTCCAGAAAAAAAGCTGAAGGTACTCCGTGTGCATTCCGTTACCGTATTTCCGTTCCGCAAAAAATTAGAACATGTCCTATTATTGTCTGCATTACAGACAAGGATAGGACTGTTCTATTAGGGGCCAGCTTTTCCGTTTCGCAAAATAAAGAATGCACATGGACGTCATCCGTACTTTTTGCGGACCGCAAAATACATACAGTTGTGTGCATGAGGCCTAAGGCTGAGTTCACATCACCATTTACATAGCTTTCCGTTCTTCTGATCCATCAGAAGAATAGAGAGAGTGAATGGGGCCAGAGTGGACTTCTGGCGGCATGCGTGCACTAGCGGCAGCACAGATCCGGCAGGCTGTTCAGGTTGCCGGAGAAGGCTGCTGCTAATGTGAAAGTAGCCTTAGCTGAGTTACTTTCTGCACAAATGGAAAGCCAAGAAAACTGTGCATCAAATTTCACCACATTCGATCAGGGTTGCACGTGAGGAGGGAACTGCTTGGGTAAGGGGGGCAAGTTGTGTTTTCGATCAACTGATACATACATGTACTGTATGTATGTATGGGTAGGAGCTGGCATAAGATACGACTTTTTTGTGACATTTAGAAAAGTTGCAAAACATAAATGAGCCATAATCCCAGTCTAATTTGATGTTTTCATCTAGAAAATAGACCTCAAGAGGAATTGGTGAAGAGCTCAAAAGTCGCAAAAATGCTGTTTGCGCCTTTTTAGACGAAAAGCTAGGCATACCTGGCTTCATAAATGTCCCTCATAATGCCTAAAGAGTAGTGTTGAGCGAGCACCTCTGTGCTCGTATGCTCGGGTGCTCTGGCCGATAATGTTAGTCAATGGGACTAAACCAGGCACCCCCCCGCTCGAAAGAGGGGAGGGTGTCTGGTTAATAGAAAAAGGTCAGAATCGCGACTTCTCCTCTTTTACTCCTTTCACTCATAAAAGTATGCTAATTAACTGAATTTGTACCGATTAGCACACAATGCATATGCATTAGCGTACAAATCAACATTACAGTGCGGGGAAGAGACTCGAGCATTGCGCTCGAGTACACTTGGTGTTCGGCCGAACACCGAGCAGACCCAAGCGTAGGCATGCTCGGCCGAACAGCGAGTTCGGCCGAGCATGCTCGCTCAACACTACTTAAGAGCTTTTTCATATTTGTTTTATATACACAAAGCATACAGCAAATGTCTGCTATGCGTAGTCCCTCTAAACCCTTAGGGTGCTACTGATGCATTTTTAGAGGAGAAGCTGTAGTTGTCCTTAAATGGGCTGTCTGCTTTTTGTAATGGTGTAATTACAACTCCATCATCCCATTCACTTCAGAGGGATGGCTCCTTCGTATTCAAGTGGACAAGTATTTCTCTTCAAACATGTGATTGGCGGGGGTGCTGGCAGACGGGAATCTGCTGATCTTATATTCGGACTGAACTCCTATTCTGAGGGTAGGTCATTGATATTATAAAAGCAGACAACCTATTTAATATGTTCTCTCCTTTTATGATCCACTCCTGATTTTGGCTTTCAAACACGTGCAGCCACCATTTTAGGAAAAACTGATTCGTTATCACAAAGCACAAGGAAATTTGGATTCGTTGTGAATCAAAGTTTTCCTAAGATTCGTACTGAATTCCTTTCCTGAGGACAGGTCATCAATATTACAAAAGCAGACAACCCATTTAATATGTTCCTTCCTTTTATGATCCTTTTTATGATTTTGGCTTTCAAAACTGCATCAGGAAACTTGACTGTGTAGCCCTATCTTCAAAGCAAACCAAATAAACCTGTGATAGCCACATAACTTGAAGAGGTGGCCACCCAAGTTTTTTAGTGTGAAAAATATTTCAAACTGTACTTGCCATCTCAGTACACCTATTAAGTCAAATGGATTTAGGCGGTTGTATTATTATAACAGAAGCTTTTTGCTGTGGTTTTGAGATCCCATGCCAGATCTCAAATCCTGACAGCAAAAGCGCAGATCTGAAATTAGCCTTACACTGACAGGACTAATACACTGCAATGTATTATAGAAGCAATTAAGTCTCCTGGTAAGACTAAAAAAAGTTTTAAAAAAGTTACCCTGGACCAAACTATAAAATGATGTCATACAATGAAGTCATGTTGCTTAACCTCATCAAAAAAAATAAGAAACAATTTCTGAATATTTGTCTTTTGTTCCTCTCGGCTCTTAATACAACAGAATAAGCAACAGCATCCAAAAAGTTGTAGTTACCCCAAATGGTTCTAATGACAATGTCGACTCTTCCCAAATATAAAGCTCATACATAGCTCCATCAACAGAAAAATAAAAATGGTATAGTTCTTTGAAAAGAGTGACACAAAATCAAATGTTTTTTTTTTACAAAGGGTTTTTATTGTGCAATGGTATTAAAACATAAAAAATATATTAATTGGATATTTGATGAATTCTTACTGACCCTCAGAATAAATTGAACATTATTCATGAAAATGAAACCCCCAAAACAAATATCGCAGATTTGACAGTGTGGGGGGGAGGGGTCCTAGAGATTTGCGAAATTTAGAAAATTTTGATTTGGCAACAAGAAATTTCATTTGTTCCAATTTAATTCATCAAAAATCCTATGACAAAACATACATGCTCATACATGCAAATGTAGTAGAACTTAAAAAAAATATGTATTTGGTATCGCTGTAATTGTACTGACCCAGAGAGTAAGGTCGTCATGTTTTTTATGCTAAAAAATGAATGTCACAAATTTTATAATGTAAAACTTTTTCCTATCCCCCAGAAAGAGTTAATTAAACTTAATCAGGGAGTTTTATGTATTCCAAAACAGTGCCATAAAAAACTACAACTTGCCTTGCAAAAAACAAGCAATCTTACAGCTACATCAATGTAAAAATAAAAAGTAATACACATAAAAGGTGTGCGTAATATGCCAAATCTAGGGGAATGGGTTAAACAATAAATCATTAAAAAGATAATATGGATTTCAAGCATGAAAAGGATGTGACTGTTTGGAATTAACTCAAGCACTTAAGGCAAAGTAATTTTATGGATTTTACTTTCATGTAAATTTTTCTTCAATCCATAGCAAATCCAATAATTATTATTTTTCTATGACTATCGCTGAACTCTTGAGTAAAATCATTATTGAATAAAATGCTGTAATGAGCTGTTGAGACAAGGTTGTAAAGCTCTGCCTTCTGCAGAAGATTCTACATTTCACTTATTTTCCAAATGCAAATACAGAAATTATCATTAAAATAAATATGACTGATTAAACTCACAACAGTCTGTATTAAAGGAGTTTCTCAATTAAAGCTGGTTGGATGATCAGCTGATCTTCTAGGGTCCAGCTTTTGACAACAGCTGATATCTCAGTGGTAAGCTGCAGCTGACCATTCATTTTCCTTGAAGCTGCTATGAAATGTAGTGTTATACTATAGTTATGTAAATGATTGGGAGACTATGTAATACAGTCCATAAGAGAGTGAGCGGCACTTTGTAAGCTGCTCTCTACTATTGTTAACACAGTAGGGTGCCCCTGGTTGATGCCTGTTGATTCACTTTGCCCAGCTCCAGCAACAAATCCTGTTGAGTGCCACAGCTCCTGTCTACAGCCATGTCTGGTAGCTATGGAGCTGGAAGTCCTCTCCGCTGGTCAAGGCATCAGCCGCAGCTCCGTAGTTCCGGCAGCTGCTCTCCTGCTTGCCACGACATGCAGGTTTTAGGAGCAATGTCAGTGGCTTTGGCCCTCAGGCATTAAAGATTATTGGCAATTTACCAATTAATAAATTGGTAAACCATGAGTTGGGTTAAGAAATTACATCCATGGTTGCATGGATTTAGGTGCATGGTGGCACAGACTCCTTCTTGCCATTGGTTTCAGACACTGCCCCAATGGCCAAATAGCGAGCCGTCCCCTGAAGTGTAGTCAGTATTTTCACATGTCCGTGTCTCTAAGCATTCCCACTATCATTTCTCTTTGCGTCTCCACTATATAGACTAAATTTTTACATTTTTTATCATTTATACTTAGCTTTTCCTAGGCCAGTGACATCACGTTCATCGGTCTCGTGGCCTAGGAGCAGCTCAGCCCCATTCAAGTAATGGGGCTGAGCACGATACCAAGCACAGCTGCTGTACAATGTACAGCGTTGTGCTTGGTAAGCTGCGAGAAGGCAGCGGCTCTCACAGGAGCGCTGGTACCTTCTCAAACAGCTGATCAGTGGGGGTCCCAGGTGTTGGACCCCAGGCATCAGATACCGATGACCTATCCTGAGGATAGGTCATCAGTAGTAAAATCCTTGAAATCCAGTGACGTCACTTTCATTGGTCACGTGGCCTAGGAGTAGCTTGGCGCCATTCAAGTGAATGGGGCTGAGCACGATACCAAGCACAGCCGCTATACAATGTACGGCGCTGTGCTTGGTAAGCTGCAAGAAGACAGCGGCTATCACAGGAGCGCCGGTACCTTCTCAAACAGCTGATCAGTGGGGGTCCCAGGTGTTGGACCCCAGTCATCAGATACCGATGACCTATCCTGATGATAGGTCATCATCAGTAGTAAAATCCTTGAAATCCAGTGATGACACTTTCATTGGTCACGTGGCCTAGGAGTAGCTTGGCGTCATTCAAGTGAATGGGGCTGAGCACGATACCAAGCACAGCCGCTATACAATGTACGGCGCTGTGCTTGGTAAGCTGCAAGAAGACAGCGGCTATCACAGGGGTGCTGGTACCTTCTCAAACAGCTGATCAGCGGGGGTCCCAGGATAGGTCATCAGTAGTAAAATCCTTGAAAACTCCTTTAAGCAAACCTTGGTTGCCTGTAGCTCTGTATGAATATGCAAGCTCAGATAAAATAAATCCATTGGGAGTCAAACTCAAACATAGGGACCACAGCTTTATTGAACCACATGAAGTGTCATCACCTGGTCCCATGGGCAAACAGAGGTGGCCGACAGCTTGTTGCAGACAGGTTGCATCTATGGACAGTAAAGTGTCTTTCACTTTGTCATCATCACTTTCTGCTTCTCCTGTTCAGACTCCTACTCCACTCATCAGCCCCCGATAACAGAATGCATGGCCCGGATACAACTTTACACACCCAGCAATCTGATGGTGTGCAAGTTTAATCCCCACATGGCCAATTAGCTGATCATGTAGTCGCTGCCATACCAGTTATTCAAGTCTTCTCCCTTTAGAGAGCTTATAGTGTGCACTCAGAGTCTCTGGAAGGTACATAGCAGGCATTTTTTTCGCTAAAAATAGCCATCCCTGCCTTGTTCTCTTAGGTGGTGGAGAACATGGGCTGCTTCTGTGTCAAGCTCAAGGTGCTGAAATATATGGCTTAAAGATGATGGCGGCATCTTAGTTTTTACCGAAAACATAAAGTGTGCGAAACTCAACATATTTTATTTCATCTTGCCTAATTTGTATGTCATTATTGTCCATCAGAATACAACACTATTTGTGTTTTAAATTTCTACAATTTCACTGAAATGGATGAAATAAATGGACATGTTTTATGTGTCATTGTACAATCAATATCAGGTTATGCGACAGAGGACTGCACAATGTGCACTTTGTGATAATGATTTTTTTTTTAAATAATATTGCTGATGAACACTTGTCATCTATCTTTAATCATAAATGTGCTGACTGCATATGTATTACTGGAGCTGATATTGGAATGATATTAGGCTTGTTTATGTGCCATTTTATTACGCTTTGGAGGACATTTCTATTTTTCTCAGTAGAACGAACAGAATGTAGACAAAAAGATTTGTAAAAAGAGTTTGTGACCGTTTGAGTTCAAACTAGCACCTATTTGCTAGCTGGCATAACAATGATCTGGAAACAGTAATTTTGAATATTTCGATATTTTTAATGAATAAGATAGCTTCAACAAGTATCTTTACCATATATAAAGGTGTCCTGTACAAGGAAAACTATAAAATTGATGGACAGGTGGCAGTGGCGTAACTACAACTGACTGGGCCCTACAGCAAATTTTTGAACGGGCCCCCACCCCCCAGCAACTTCTTTGCAACCCCCAACTCACGTGCAACCCCCATTCCTGTGGCTAATCAAGACTGAACTCAAAAACAAGCCGCTCCGCCTGTTTCCTACAGTGTCCCTGTATATAATGTCATTGTGTAATACTGTTGAGGGGCCCCTGACAATAAAATCTTTTAGTCTTCCTCCTTGGGGGGGCCCCTTGTGGGTCTGGGCCCCAAAGCAGTCACTTCCCTTGCTTCCCCTATAGCTACACCCCTGACAGGTGGACAGAGGGTGCACCTCTGGCTTTATCTTTTGGTTCTCTTTGTTCATAACTTAAGCAGATTCTAGGCCTGTTTAAAAAGTTGAACATTCCCTTATGGATAGCTACTTTACATCTGGTGGCATTTGATGCTTAGCTTTCTTTTCTTTTTACAAAGTGAGCTATTTACATATTTTTTTTCCTAGAGGAGCACTGTTTGACCAAGAAGAGTCCTCACACCTACAAGGCACTCTCCACATCCAGAAATAGTACCACCTGGATAAGGCCTCAATCGCGTCTCTGACAAGCAGATCCAGCTGCCTGATTTGCCACAAAGGCGGCTATTGGCCAGACAAAAAATTGTTGCATACAAAACCTGATATTTATGTTGGAAATAGGCCAGCCCTCATGACAGTCAATGGAAATTTGGCAGGATGTTCTCTGTTAGGTAGCCCTAGTGGATGGTCCTATCAGCTCTATGTACTGTATATACATTCACACAATGAAGACTGTCAACCACTGATGAGACTGCCCACTTTAATAAAGAGCAAAGACCAGAGCTTTTAACAAATACATCAAAACTTATGCAGAATCTTTTCCCACAAAACATATCAATCTGCTCAGCTCCTTCTGCTCTAAAACATGCTGCCTGCAGATTACGCTATATTTTCATGGTGCCTTTAAAAGCATTTTTGTATATAGTTTGTTTTTTCAAAATTTAGGTGGGATTTGGTACAAATTATTAAAGTGGAGTAAAATGAAAAGTTCATAAACATGCCTATTGGGATTGTGTTCGCTCTGCATGTAAAGCACAGTAATATAAAAAGATTGAAGCTGATAATTTAGGGATTTAACTCACTGTAAATGGTTCCTAAAATAAATCATTACAATAGAAAGCTTGTGGATTATATAACTGAATGGCAAACCTGATTCACATGTGTGGGTTTAACGTCTAATTCTGCTACATTGTTGTCTGTTTCCCTACAATTAAGAATTCTAAAAAGAAATTTTAGACGTCTTATGTTACAGGTCATATTTCCCTTTATGTTTTAGTTATAGTAACTAAAAAATGAATTTCTTACTTAAAGGCTCTGGACACCTTTTGGGCAATTTTTTGTTTACATTGTGGACTAAAAATCATTTTTTTATTCGGTCACCAAATATGATCTGATGTGATCTTAAGCGATAACTACCAGTCATGCAAAAAATATTAAATTAACTCATACTGGGCATGAACCCTAAAGTTAACACCTTTATTTTACATAGTTTTAAAAATATTCCTGAATGATAGTGGTCAAAAAGTAGGTAAAAAAAAAAAAAAAAGATACCAAGACCCCCCCCAAAAAATGTCATGAATAAAAATTCACTTAGTATAATCGCAAATCCAGGTATGGGCCAGGGGAGGGAGATGGCCTATCCCTATAATACCCTATATATCCCTCAGCCCAGGGATGCCCCCAAATGGTAGGGACTCCATGTCCTAATGCCTAACCTGGAAACGCCCTATTGAAACCTATTGTATCCTGGTGATTGTTATATCCCGCACCCCAACGCATTTCCCCCAAAACTGTGTTCCTCTGGGGGTTAGTATAGGAAAGATGGATAGCTTTCAAAGTAATAAGCATAGGGTAATAACAAAATAGATACTAGTAAAACCAATACACAGATATCGAGGAGCAATCTACAGGTTATGTACTAGCCCCCTATGGCAAGTATACATTTA
The DNA here is from genome assembly GCA_900303285.1 of Rhinella marina. Classification (NCBI taxonomy): domain Eukaryota; kingdom Metazoa; phylum Chordata; class Amphibia; order Anura; family Bufonidae; genus Rhinella; species Rhinella marina. The sequence continues at coordinate 83,599 of ONZH01007358.1, forward strand.
GCCCGCCCATGTTGATAGTTAGATGAGTGTCGCTGTACAGTGAAATCGCAGTACATGGGACAGATGCTAGGGCAAGAGTTCTCCTTGACTGGTACGCAATCATTTTAGCTAAATTCTTATCTTACTAATAAGAATGTGGCTTAAACTGTTTATTAGCTGTTAGTTTAGAGATAAAGGTTATCCAATTACAGCACAGTGAGAAATGGAATGGAAGATGCTCACAGCTAGGCTAAAGCTTATATTAGACCGGTAGATAATCTTGCAGATCGTCATTAACAAACGTGTTAATGACGATCTGGCAGTGTAATACTGCCATCAATTATCCAATGAATCAGCAAACGCTCGTTCATCAGTTAATTGGAATCTTTCAGGGGGAATTGTTTGCTGGCAGTTGATCGTGCTGGCAAATAATGAGTATAGGGACAAGCGATGGCATTAGCGATCACTGATCTCCATACTGTGTAGGAGATCGTTGCATATCAGGGATGCTCAACCTGTGACCCTCCAGCTGTTGTAAAACTACTACTCCCACCATGACCTGCTGTAAGCTGATAGATGTAGACTGTCCAAGCATGCTGGGAGTTGCAGTTTTGCAACAGCTGAAGGGGCACAGGTTGGGCACCCCTGCTGCATATAATAGCAGCTGTCTCCTCCACTAATGAATAGGCGTTTGCCAGGAAGGAATGGCTTTCTTCCTGACAATCGCCTGGATGATCTACTCGTCTAATATAAACCTAAAATCTAATCCTCTAGGACAAAACCTGAACATGTTTAATAAAGACCAACTGAATAAATTAATCTAAGCCCAAAATGAGTTAAATGCAATCATAAAAAATTGCCCCAAAGGTGTTCATAGTCTTTAAGAGTACATTTTTTAATCATATTTTCAAACATGGAGTTTGAGGATACCTCATAAAGAGCTGAAAGTTGCTGTTAGTGTAAGAAAGTCCCCAACCTGTAGCTTCCCTGCTCACTTGTGTACATGCCAACTGTACAGTATGTAAAAATGTGGTGTGAATTTAGCTCCAATTTATAGATAATACAAAGTGCATTACTCAGCAGGAACCTCCCTCAGTAAGTCACCATTTTTTTTGTCCAGGAACAGTATCACTTTTGTCCATGGCCTGTGTTTGGTTTTGCAACTTACCTGAGTGCCCACTGTGCATGAATTTGATTTTTAAAATGTACTCTGTCTAAAAATGTTTTTTATAAAGATATGTTATTGTATTAGTAATAGATAATGAAACACATAGCTTAAAGGGTTTTTCCCAGGAGTAGAATATTGATGCCCTATCCTCAGGATAGGTCATCAATATTTAATCTGTGGTGCTCCAAATCTCCATTAATCAACCCCCCCATTAATCAGCTGCTTGAAAACGCTGCCTTTTTCTAGGCCACTGAAGTCAAGTTCATTGGTCATATGAACTATGTGCAGCTCAGTCCCATTCAATTGATGGGCCTGGGGTGCAATGCCAAGCACAGCTGCTATACAATGTACAGCCCTGTGCTTGGTATGCTGTAAAGAGGCTGCAGGGATCACAGGAGTGCCATGGCCTCTTCAAATAGCTGATCAGTGGCAGACTCCCGCCAATCAGATATTGATGACCTATCCTGAGGATAGGTCTTCAATATTCCACTCTCCAAAAACCCCTGTAAACATCCTTGCTACAATTATGCCCTAAGCTAACTGCCAATTTTCCCTTCAACTGAGGGCCTAAGTAATCTGTGACATAACTTGCTAGGTGTATGAATTCTAACGTCCCTATTAAGAAGACATTTGGTAGGAATCAAGCCATGTGCTTTTCCATCTCAGTCTGCATTATTAACCAGATTTTCATAAAATGACTTTAGGCTTCATGACAGAGGCAGGACAGTAAGCCATGAATCGTTACCTATAATGTTGTATTTTGCAGAATACTTATATAATATGGCATCCAGTGAAGAACGGCACAATTTGTTATCCAGTTGATTTTACGTATAGCATAATAAAAAAAACTGTGTGAAATTAGAGGTGTACATGGGAACAATATGGGCCATTAGACCTCTACACAGCTCCTTATAAATTGGAAGTTCCACAAAGATGTAACCCTGAGTTCATAGTTGAAAAAAACTGTTTTTATTAAATTGTGTTTTTATTATTTTTACAATGTTAATTCAATATTTGTAATAATCCCCCACCAAAAAAAATTACCAACAGAAGTCCCATAGAGAAGTAAACCTGTTTGCTCTGTTCTAATAAAAGCCTATGTCAACACAATTCGATTAGTTATCTGTTCTTTTCTTGCAATGTGCATTGTGTTTGTGATCTTCCATATGTGTGATGATCCGTTGAGATCTACAAGGAAGAAAAAAATTCCTGAACATGATCAACCCTATTAAACCAGACATGTTAAAATGATACCTGTCTTTTGACTCAACTGAACTGCTGCTGAGATATCTTCTTTTTTATTTTTATGTAAATTAGCAATTTTGAGCACTAAGGAACTAGCTGTAGCGCTTGGAGCACCACGAACGCTATCTCCTGTGCTCTGCACACCCACCCTTCCCTTTGATTGACAGGGCTACACCTTCCATCTAGCCTTGTGTTCTCACGCCTGTGCTGTATTTCACTAATATAATGTAACAAATAGTCATTAGTAAATATTATTATAGTATACCAAGTCATTGGTGTCAGTCAGTCAGCAAAATCATGAATTCCACTGGAAATGCATGATTTTGCTAATTTTCTATGGCTAAGATGTGGGTCCTAGTACTCACTGGTGGTATTAGAGGCTCAGACAAAGGAGAGAGGGCTGGATGGAGAGGGGAAGCATACTCACCTCACGATCCTCCTAGCAGCTTCACTCCTCTTCCCTCAGGGAACCGCCGGCACCTCACTTCCAGGTGGACTGATGTCTCCGGTCAGAGGCGTAGCTAGAGGTTCAGCACGGGGGGGGCGGAAACATACTTGAGTGGGCCCCCCACTTATTGGCTTCCCAAACACACGTTTCCAACTTCACAGGCACATACTACTAGTTGTGGTTATAATATTGTATTAGAAAGATGACTGTATAAACTGCAAGATCGTCTATGCTGCTAAGTACAGTACAATAGACTTTCTACATACCCTAGTCTAAATACTCTACCACATAATGCAGTAAAATATAGGATTAATAGGAGTAAAAAACAAGGGGACTCCTATGTTAAAGGAAACGTGTCCCCAGTTTTTACATCACTCCCCTGCCCCCATCAGACCTCAGATCAGCTTAATGTGCCCCCATCAGACCTCAGATCAGCTTAATGTGCCCCCATCAGATCTCAGATCAGCTTAATGTGCCCCCATCAGACCTCAGATCAGCTTAATGTGCCCCATCAGACCTCAGATCAGCGTATTGTGCCCCATCAGACCTTAGATCAGCGTATTGTGCCCCATCAGACCTCAGATCAGCGTATTGTGCTCCCATCAGACCTCAGATCAGCGTATTGTGCCCCCATCAGACCTCAGATCAGCCTATTGTGCCCCATCAAACCTCAGATCAGCCTATTGTGCCCCCCATCAGACCTCAGATCAGCGTATTGTGCCCCCATCAGACCTCAGATCAGCTTAATGTGCCCCCATCAGACCTCAGATCAGCGTATTGTGCCCCATCAGACCTCAGATCATCGTATTGTGCCCCCATCAGACCTCAGATCAGCCTATTGTGCCCCATCAAACCTCAGATCAGCCTATTGTGCCCCCCATCAGACCTCAGATCAGCATATTGTGCCCCCATCAGACCTCAGATCAGCGTATCGTGCCCCCATCAGACCTCAGATCAGCTTAATGTGCCCCCATCAGACCTCAGATCAGTGTATTGTGCCCCATCAAACCTCAGATCAGCCTATTGTGCCCCCCATCAGACCTCAGATCAGCGTATTGTGCCCCCATCAGACCTCAGATCAGCATATTGTGCCCCCATCAGACCTCAGATCAGCGTATCGTGCCCCCATCAGACCTCAGATCAGCTTAATGTGCCCCCATCAGACCTCAGATCAGCGTATTGTGCCCCCATCAGACCTCAGATCAGCTTAATGTGCCCCCATCAGACCTCAGATCAGCGTATTGTGCCCCATCAGACCTCAGATCATCGTATTGTGCCCCCATCAGACCTCAGATCAGCCTATTGTGCCCCATCAAACCTCAGATCAGCCTATTGTGCCCCCATCAGACCTCAGATCAGCATATTGTGCCCCCATCAGACCTCAGATCAGCGTATCGTGCCCCCATCAGACCTCAGATCAGCTTAATGTGCCCCCATCAAACCTCAGATCAGCCTATTGTGCCCCCCATCAGACCTCAGATCAGCGTATTGTGCCCCCATCAGACCTCAGATCAGCATATTGTGCCCCCATCAGACCTCAGATCAGCGTATCGTGCCCCCATCAGACCTCAGATCAGCTTAATGTGCCCCCATCAGACCTCAGATCAGCGTATTGTGCCCCATCAAACCTCAGATCTGCATATTGTGCCCCCATCAGACCTCAGATCAGCGTATTGTGCCCCCATCAGACCTCAGATCAGCCCACCCAGCCACATAAGATAAAAATAAAAAACCTTTCTTACCTGTTCTGCGCTGCGGCTGCCCTCCGATCCGCGCTCCGCTCTCTTCCCTGGCCCGCGCACACTATGACCTGACGCTGCGTGCAGCGTCAGGTCATAGTGCGCGCCGTCAGGGAAGAGAGCAGAGCGCGGACCAGAGGGCAGCCGCAGCGCAGAACAGGTAAGTAAGATTTTTTATTTTTATGGGCCCCCTTGAGTCACTGGGCCCGGAGCCGTCGCCCCCCCTGCCCCCCCGGTAGCTACGCCACTGACCTGTGGTATTGAGCTATGTGTGACTATATATATACATACTTTGTGTTTAGCCACTGCGGTATTCCGTTATTGGCATGGTTACTTATCACACATACCTGACCGCATATTGGTTGCCACTGTGACATTATACCCTTTATTATATGAGCGTATGGGACCTTGGTGGTTTTTTTTTATATCACTATCATATGCGACTGCTGTTCATTTTTGTACTATTGTATTATTGTATTTATATGTATGGACCAGGGATGGGGTGTTCTTCTGCACTGTTACCCTCCCTGTATAACATTGACTTTTTAACTTTTATATATGAGAAGATGTAATAAAGAAAACTGTTCAAACAGGCGTCCCACGTGGATGAGATATCACCGCTCAGACTAACGTGTCGCGTGACTCCCCCAAAGCCGGCTTCTATTACTGGATATAGTTTTCCTTTTAATTCATCAAGTAAGGTGAAGATTATGTTCCATCCACAAAACTGCTAGTGGGTTATTTCTAGGTGATCAAAATTCCAAACTCGTTTCGAAGATTAGACTTCTTCATCAATGGCCATGTTGGTTTATTTATCTTCCACACTATTTATACCTGCTTATCCAATTACCGCAAAACCTTCACTGGATCTTCCTTCAAGAGTCACTTTGGATTTCTCTTATATATAGTGTCCATATACTTCCCAATTTTATGATGTATGTCCTGATGGATGTTACCATAAGATCTACACCAAAAAATATCTGTTTTCCAATAAATAAGCATGTATTGCGTTTTTCTTGCATTTCCCGTGCGTTATTTTCTTATACATGCGTTTTTCTATGTACAGTTGCTCATCTATATGGTGATTGCAATCTATATCTTATTTTGGAGTTATTCATTATAATTATACAAACAGAGACTAGAGATGAGCGAGCATGCTCGTCCGAGCTTGGTGCTCGTTCGAGTATTAGGGTACTCGTAAGTGCTCGCTGCTCGGATGAGTATCTCGCCATGCTCGAGGAAATGGCATCTCCCGCATTTTGAATTTTTGGCGCCTATAAACTCAGCCAATCACAAGCCAGGGGACTCTGCAGTACACCCAGCATCACGTGGGGCCCTTACATGTCGATAGCAGGGGTTGGCTGGCCTGATCAGGTGACCCTGGAATATACTAGTGACTGGCCGCGGTGCTCGGCTCAGATGCTGTCTGGATGTCGTTAGGGACAGATCTGCTGCGTTTCAGGGAGAGTGTTAGGGCCTGGATTTAGTTCTCTGTTAGGCAGGAGTGATCTCACAAGAACCCAACAGCCCTTCTAAGGGCTACAAGACATTTTTTTTTGTCTACTGGCTGGGCTGGCTGACACTAGTAGTGCAGCTATCGCCATATATAACACTTTTTTTTATTGTTTTATCTCAGTGATACAAATCCATTTCATACAGCTGTGTGGAACCATTCTGTGTGTCACAGTTCAGCTGTCCACTCACCACAAACCATAATCTGTATTTTCTGTCCAGGTGACCCATACTGTACGTCACGTAATCAAATACGGTCTTTTGCTTTCACTGATACAGCTACATTAGAAAAATCTGAGTGCAACCTTTTTCTGGGTTGCAGTCAAAATAGCCACAGTCAGCAGGGGCTGAGTTTGCTCTCTGATATTTTCTGCACGTCACGTTAAAAAAAAAATAAATAAAAAAAAATAAATAAATAAAAAATAGTTTTTTTGTTGTTTTATCTCAGTGATACAAATCCATTTCATACAGCTGTATGGAACCATTCTGTGTGTCACAGTTCAGCTGTCCAGTCACCACAAAGCACAATCCGTATTTTCTGTCCAGGTGACACATTCTGTATGTCACGTAATTAAAAAAGGTCTTTTGCTCTCACTGATACAGCTACATTACAAAAATCTCTGTGCGACATTTATCTGGGTTGCAATTAAGCAGACCAAGTCTGCCTAATCTAATAGTTTCAGTGTAATTGCTCCATACTGCACAGTACGTAATAACATATGTAATTTAGCTCTAACTTATCCACCTATATACAAAGCACAATCCGTATTTTCTGTCCAGGTGACACATTCTGTACGTCACTTAATTAAAAAAGGTCTTTTCTCTCACTGATACAGCTACATTACAAAAATCTCTGTGCGACATTTATCTGGGTTGCAATTAAGCAGACCAAGTCTGCCTAATCTAATAGTTTCAGTGTAATTGCTCCATACTGCACGGTACGTAATAACATACGTAATTTAGCTCTAACTTATCCACCTATATACAAAGCACAATCCGTATTTTCTTTCCAGCTGACACATTCTGTACATCACTTAATTAAAAAAGGTCTTTTGCTCTCACTGATACAGCTACATTACAAAAATCTCTGTGCGACATTTGTCTGGGTTGCAATTAAGCAGACCAAGTCTGCCTAATCTAATAGTTTCAGTATAATTGCTCCATACTGCAAGGTACGTAATAACATACGTAATTTTGCTCTAACTTATCCACCTATATATTTTCCTGTTCAGATTGAACAAGTTTGTGGGTTCCAGTACAGCAGGCCCATTTTTTTTTGTACATATAATACACTTATATACAGAAAATGTTGAACCCCAGGGCTAAGGGACGAGGACGAGGGCGTGGGTATTCAATTACTGCAGGGGGCAGAGGCTGTGGTCCTAGGCAGGGTGAGACAGTACCTGCTGATGAGGGAGCAGGGGAACGCCGCAGAGCTACACTCCCTAGCTTCATGTCTCAACTTACAGGGACACGTGGTAGAGGACTGTTGAAACCACAACAGTGCGAACAGGTGATGTCGTGGATTGCGGACAATGCTTCAAGTAATTTGTCCACCAGTCAGTCTTCCACGCAGTCCACCCACGTTACCCAAGGGAGCACTCCTCTGGCTCCTCCACCTCAACCTCCTTCCCCCAGTCTGCCCCCTCCCAGGAAAATTTGGAATGCGATCCGGCATACTCTGAGGAACTGTTTTCTGGACCCTTCCCAGAGTTACAAACCACTTCTCAGGTTGCTGCTGACCTCTTTCCCGATGCCCAAGTTTTCCAACTGTCGCAGTCTGTGGATGATGATGATGACATTGTTGACTTAGTGGAAGAAGTGTGTAAAGAGGTGTCGGACGATGAGGAGACACGGTTGTCAGACAGTGGTGAAGTTGTCAGGGCAGGAAGTCCGAGGGGGGAGCAGACTGAGGAATCGGAGGATGACGAGGTGACTGACCCAAGCTGGGTTGATAAGCCGAGTGAAGACAGTGCTTCTGAGGCGGAGGCGAGTGCTGCACCAGAACACGTTGGAAGAGGCAGTGGTGTGGCCAGAGGGAGAAGCAGGGCCAGAGCTGGTGCATCAGCAGCAACTGTTTCACGTAGTGAAGCTCCCGTGGCGAGGCCTAGATGTTCCCAAGTCTGGAGGTTCTTTAAAGAAATTGAGGATGACCGATGGACTGTGGTGTGCAACCTGTGCCACACCAGGATCAGCAGGGGTGCCACCACTACTAGCCTAACCACCACCAGCATGCGCAGGCATATGAGTGCTAAACACCCCACTCAATGGAACCAAGGCCGTTCACCTCCTGCGGGTCCCACCACTGCTCCTTCCCCTGTGTCACTCGCTGCCTCTGCTAGTCAACCCCCTGCCCAGGACCCTGGCACAAGCGCCTCCTGCCAGAAAACCACAACTTCACCTCCACGATCCTCCACAGCGTCCACCAATGTGTCCCAGCGCAGCGTTCAGCTGTCTTTACAGCAGACGCTGGAGCGCAAGAGGAAATACACCCACACACATGCCCAAGCCCTCAACGTCCACATCTCCAAATTGCTGAGCCTGGAGATGCTGCCCTATAGGCTGGTAGAGACTGAGGCCTTTCGCAATCTCATGGCGGTAGCTGCCCCTCGGTATTCGTTCCCCAGCCGCCACTATTTTTCCCGATGTGCCGTCCCATCCCTACACCAGCACGTGTCACAGAACATCATCCGTGCCCTGACCAATGCTGTTTCTGAGAAGGTCCACCTAACCACGGACACGTGGACAAATGCTGCCGGGCAGGGACACTATATATCACTGACGGCACATTGGGTTAACTTGGTGGAGGCTGGGACCGAGTCTGACCCTGGGGCCGCTCATGTACTGCCCACACCAAGGATTGCGGGGCCTTTACAAATCACTAGTCAGACCACATATGGAGTACTGTGTACAGTTCTGGGCTCCTGTGAACAAGGCAGACATAGCAGAGCTGGAGAGGGTTCAGAGGAGGGCAACTAAAGTAATAACTGGAATGGGTGGACTACAGTACCCAGAAAGATTATCAAAATTAGGCTTATTCACTTTAGAAAAAAGACGACTGAGGGGAGATCTAATAACTATGTATAAATATATCAGAGGTCAGTACAGAGATCTCTCCCATCATCTATTTATCCCGAGGACTGTGACTGTGACGAGGGGACATCCTCTGCGTCTGGAGGAAAGAAGGTTTGTACATAAACATAGAAGAGGATTCTTTACGGTAAGAGCAGTGAGACTATGGAACTCTCTGCCTGAGGAGGTGGTGATGGTAAGTTCACTAAGAGAGTTCAAGAAGGGCCTGGATGTATTTCTGGAGGGTAATAATATTACAGGTTATAGTTACTAGAGATGGGTCGTTGATGCAGGGAGTTATTCTGATTGCCTGACTGGAGTCGGGAAGGAATTTTTCCCCCTAAAGTGAGGAAAATTGGCTTCTACCTCACAGGGTTTTTTTTTGCCTTCCCCTGGATCAACTTGTAGGAAAACAGGCTGAACTGGATGGACAGATGTCTTTTTTCGGCCTTACAAAGTATGTTACTATGTTACTATCCTCCGACCCCTCCTCCACCTCCCCCTCCGAATTACCATCCGTGGGCACGGCGCCTTCAGTCGGTAGCTCTAGGCGCAGCAGCAGTGCCGTGGGTAAGCGCCAGCAGGCGGTGCTCAAACTGCTGAGCTTAGGCGACAAAAGGCACACCGCCCAAGAGCTGTTACAGGGCATCACGGCGCAGACCGATCTGTGGCTGGCACCGCTGAACCTCAAGCCAGGCATGGTTGTGTGTGACAACGGGCGTAACCTGGTGGCGGCTCTGCAACTTGGCAGACTGACACATGTGCCATGCCTGGCCCACGTGTTCAATCTGATACTTCAGCGGTTCCTCAAGACATACCCCAATCTGTCTGATTTGCTCACCAAGGTGCGCCGCATCTGTGCGACCACACATGCTGCCACTCTCAGGGCAGCTCTGCGCCGCCTACAACTGCCCGCTCACCAACTGTTGTGCGACGTGCCCACAAGATGGAATTCGACATTAAACATGTTATCCAGAGTTTACCAGCAGCGCAGAGCGATTGTAGACTGCCAGATGTCAACTTCCACCAGAACTGGTAGTCAGGTCACTCAGATTCCTCAAGTCTACAATGAGAAGTGGACGTGGATGTCTGATATCTGCCAGGTGTTGAGCAACTTTGAGGAGTCAACACAGATGGTCAGCGGCGATGCTGCCATTATCAGCCTCACCATCCCGCTGCTTTGCCTGTTGAAAAACTCACTGCTCAGCATGAAGTCGGAAGCTCTGCGCTTGTCACAAGAGACGGCGGAGGAAGATACATCGCTTGATAGCCAGAGCACCCTCCGGTCTGTTTCTCAGTGCGTATCGGAGGATGGGGATGAGGATGAGGAGGAAGAGGAGGAGAATGTCTGCGAGACAGAAGAGGGTACTAGTGCTCAGTCCTTCTTAACTCTTGAGCGTGTATGGGCTGAAGAGGAGGACTTGGAGGAGGAGGAAATGGAGAGTCAGGTCAGTGAGGAGAGGGAATTCTTGCGTGTTGGGACTCTGGCACACATGGCAGACTTCATGTTAGGCTGCCTATCCCGTGACCCTCGCGTTAGAAGCATTTTTTCAAACACCGATTACTGGGTGTTCACTCTCCTGGACCCACGGTACAAGCAGAACCTTTCCACTCTTATCCCTGCAGAGGAAAGGAGTATGAGAGTGAATCAATATCAACAGGCCCTGGTGCACAAGCTGAAACAATCCTTCCCATCTGACGCCGCTAGCGGCAGAGGGCGTGGTTCTGTGGGCCAAGTAGCGGGGGAGAGGAGGCGAGCAGGCAGCTTGTCCAGCACTGGCAGGGGAACGCTCTCCAAGGCCTTTGCCAGTTTTATGTCAGCCCAGCAAGACACTGTCACCTGTCCCCAGTCTAGGCAGAGTAGGGGGGAGCTGTTCAGAAAGATGGTGAGGGAGTACCTAGGTGACCATACCAACGTCCGGACCGATCACTCTGCTCCATACAACTACTGGGTTTCAAAGCTGGACACGTGGCCTGAACTGGCGCTGTACGCCTTGGAGGTGCTGGCCTGCCCTGCCGCTAGTGTGTTGTCAGAGCGGGTATTCAGTGCAGCTGGTGGCGTCATCACCGATAAGCGTACACGCCTGTCAACTGACAGCGCTGACAGGCTGATGCTTATTAAAATGAACAATGCCTGGATTTCACCGGAATTCAAATCTCCTCCGGGGGAAAGCAGCTAAAGATTAACATTACTTATGTATCCGATTCCTCTTCTCTACTCCTCCTCCTCCTTGTCGTCTTTGTCTAACGCTGACCCAAAAAATGCAATTTTTTAGAGGTCCAACTGGCACTCTTTTACCACAATTTTTACGGAGGTCCACCTACAGGCCCTCTCTCTAAACAATTTTTCCGGAGGGCCCCCTACAGGCACTCTCGCCAAACAATTTTTCCGGAGGTCCACCTACAGGCCCTCTCTCTAAAGAATTTTTCCGGAGGTCCACCTACAGGCCCTCTCTCCAAACAATTTTTCCGGAGGTCCACCTACAGGCCCTCTCTCTAAACAATTTTTCTTTGCACCTAGTTGGGTGCTTCCCTTACATGTGATGGGCATGTGCCTCGCCTTTCTTGGTCTGGGTGAGCACAATTGCCATGAGGGTAACCACCAGGCTGTTGCCTGAGAATTTGGGGTAATGGTGGGATTAGGCAGCCTCAGAGGCATCCATGCATGCTGCCTCCGCTGTTTCCTGTCCATTTCCGTGGTGTTTCCATCATTTTCTTATGTTTCCAGGTTTTCACCCAGCCTTCCCTAGTCAGAGCCTTGGTCCCCTGCAAAAATGCTTGCGTCTCCCATTGACTTCAATGGGGTTCGTTACTTGAAACGAGCACCCGAGCATCGGGAAAAGTTTGTCTCGAATAACGAGCACCCAAGCATTTTAGTGCTCGCTCATCTCTAATAGAGACATATTTCATATAGTATAATATAAAGAGAATATATAGCGAATATATAGGGTATCAGATATATTTTTTCTTTAAATATAATATAGTGACATACTATGTAATCAATAGGGCTATTTGAGTAATATTAATATGACTATGTTGAATGTTGCTATATTGAATAATGTTACTAGCGAGGGTAGTGGCACATGTTACTTGCAGGAAAGTGGCAAGGCCTCTCCTAAGGGGAGATCAGCGTGCTGGAATAATGACAGCCCGACGCTGATGTCTCGTCAGGACGAGGCCATACCATTTATAGAAACCCAAAAAGTTCAAAATCAGCATTCAGCCCTCCCGGCGTTAAGGTATCAAAATCAAAAATTCTCCTGGACTCTGCCCTTGACATTTTACTATTGGTGCATAAGGTCTGTGTCTCAAATTGTAATTGTGTGGTGGTGGTGTCGGTGTTCTTTGTCTCTGTCTCCTCTCCGGTGACTGATGTCTTACTGACTGTATCCGTGATCTGTGATGAGGAGGAGTCCTGTCTAAAAAATGGGAAGAGTCCTGTCTAAAAAATGGGCGCCACTGATGAAGTGAACACTGTGAGTATACTGTTCGGTATGACTTACCTATCATTATAAGGAAGACTAACACCACTAACTACTACTATTTACCACTATTTATAAATAACATCCTATATTTGGAATGAGACTTATGTTACAGAAAACAACATTCTCCGTGGTATAGAAGATTTTTATTACAATATATGTACATAAGTTTACAATTTGGAGATATATGAACTATAGCTTGCACCTATTGGTTCTAGCTGCTGGATGAAGTATACAGACTTTTTACCCACATTTTTAATTGTTTTTTGTGTTATATTGTATTATATTAATTTTCAATTTTATATGTTTATCTTGATTATGTTATGTACAGTAAATAATTAAATGCATGCATATATAACTCCAGTCAAGAGTGCCTATCTAATACATATATAAGATGTAATAAAGATTGTCATATTTTTGTAGTACATTAGTGGCTCCATTTGTCTTTTTATAGACACTGTTTCTGTTTTGTAATTGCCTGTAATAAAAAAATTAACATAGTCACTGAGTTATTCAATAAAATCTATCTGTATAGCGCCACCTGAAGTTTGTTTTTTTTCTTATTTCTTTTACCTGCTCACTGAGAAGGCTGCACATGCTCAGTTTCATCCTTCAACTGCCTCCTGAGCTGTGATAGGGAGAGCATGGACACACCTCCTGAGCTGTGATAGGGAGAGCATGGACACGCCTCTTGAGCTGTGATAGGGAGAGCATGGACACACACCCTCAGTTGCAGCAGAAAAGACACTCCTCTTGAGCTGTCAGCTTGATATATATCTAGCAGAGCAATGAATGGGGAGATCTCTGGATCCATATGAGGCACAGGGCTGGTTCTAGCTTTGTTAGAAAGAGGTTGTCATGTTCTACACAATGTCTGATTTTCATTTTTTATATTAGTCATGGAGCCCCTTTAAATAGATGCTGGTGCAGTAATTTGCTGGACCACATTGACCTGGCTCTCTTTCCCCCAGGAATCAGCCGTGCCTGATTATACATTGGAAATACAGCATCACACTCCAGCTATTGAAATGAAGGACTGGCATGTAATGCTTAGGTGGGCCAGTTCTGTTAGGCTACGTTCACATCTGCACTTTCCCTTTCCGTTATTAAGATCTGTGAAAGGATCTCAATAGCAGGGAAATTCATTATCAATGGAGACAAAACTGAACTGAATGAAATGGAGTGCACCAGAATGCATTCCGTTCCATTTGGTTGCATCCCCATCACGGACAGAATATTGCTGCAAGCAACTTTTTTCTGTCCGCGATGTGGTGTGGAGCAAGACGGATCTGTCATGACGTTCAATGCAGTTCATGACAGATCCTTCTTGGCTATTTTAGAGATAATACAACGGATATAGACAGATGCTATTATCGTGCCGGAAGAGTTTTTTCTGATCCATGACGGATCCATCAAAAATGCTGGTGTGAAAGTAGCCTTACAGAGTGGATTTCCATTCTGGCTCATAAACAGAAGCCTTAGCAGGGGACCACCCTATAGTAGCATGTAGTCCAGGGGTCAGCAACCTCCGGCACTCCAGCTATTGTGAAACTACAACTTCCAGCATGCTCCATTCACTTCTATGGACAGAATCAATTCGCTAACCTTAGTTTGCATTCTTTAGACAATGAAGTACTTTTTACTGTATAGTCCACAATTATATTTGTGAAGTGTGATGACTATAAACCAATGTTTCTTCTGTAAGTGTAATAAAATTATTACACTCTATCCCGCACATACTGTATTAGGTAACTGACCATTTAGTATTATAGATACCCAGTTATTTATCATTCTCTTTGATTACCTTTATCATTGATATTTTACTCTTTTCTTATGTCTATATTTTTTGGCAGATAAAAATGGTTAAAGAATGCTATACAGTAAACACAAAAGCACAAAGCATAAAAAGTTGTAAAGAGCACCTGTTAGCATAATCAGCTCTATTAAACCATGCATAATGCTTGGTAGGGTTGATTCTGGTGATTTAAAGAATACCTGTTATGCAGATAATTTGCTTTATTCTGGAGAAAAAGTAATTTTAACCCGTATGCGATTGTGCAGTTAAGTTAACGGAGGTCGGGTTCAGACCACTATGTACCCTTTTTCCTCCTGCTTCCTCTGCCAGCCTCTCCCTTTCCTTCAGGATTGATTGGAAAGAAGACAATGTAGGAGCCAGGCCCTATAAATTAGAAAAGGAGAGGTGTTGGCAGAGGAAGCAAGAGGAGCAACAGTTCACAGAGCACTAAACTGTTCTTTTCCATATGGATTAAAAGTACCTTTTTGCCATCAAGTGTAGATAAGAAATTTTTTGGCTGCCATACTATGGAGGGTTATGGAGAGTTTATGTGTAGTCTGACAGTGGCAAGGTATGATAACACAAGTTAGATAACCTCTTAGGGGACTTCCTTTGGGCAATGATTCTGCATGGTAGTATGGGCAATCCACCTTAGTTTTATTCTTGATACTCTTATCCCTGAGGAAAGTTGTTTTTCCCTTTTTATTATGTTGATCCTCTTATCATTTTATAATTTAACTCAAAGTTAATTTTCTCCCAACCAATTGACGGATCTAATAGAAATACAATTAGGGAAGCCTCAATGCTAAAAACATAACATACGGTACATGTGGTGTTCTCTCCCTTATCGGCTGTGGGATAAGACGAGGAAGGCTCACAGACTATTTGGTGTTGTTATGATACTGGTAGACATGACTGGAATCTGGTAGCCAGGAATAAGCCAGGAGCAGTTAGGTACTGTAGAGTTGTAGTCTGTAGTGCAGCTTGAAGAATGCATCTGGGAAAGATGGTTCTGAGGAGACTGAAACAATACTTGAGCAATGATTGAATTGCCTCATGGGTATAAATAGGCAAAAACCGGAAACAAGATGGCTTCCAATCAGCACACATCGGCCATCTTTGTTAAGGGCAAATCCTAGGTCAAAAACAACAGCCTCCACTAGTGACGGGTGGAAGTGCAACACAATTAGTTCAGAGTGAGAGAAACAGCCGCCACTAGTGGTAGATTAGAAAAATACATCAGGATTCTTACAGGTGTACTGCCAAACTAAGGACAATTTCCTAAAGTGAAGTACTAAATCCAGCAGTGGGAAAACTTTAAAAACACTTCTTTATAAGTTATGCACTAAAAATACAGTTGGCAAAAAGTTATCACTTTCTTGATTATGGTTAAAAATGTAATTGTTCAAAACTTGTAAGTGATCACTTAAGAGATTAGCAAATTTCTTGCAAATTGGTACACTCTGAGGTCTCAAAGATCATTAGGATGCATATGTTTTTTCTCCCCCTCCTCCTTTCAAGCTCTTAACGCAAAGCCAGCAATAGTAAATAATTGTGAAACTTGAAGGTGTAAACAAACAACCTGTTTAGAAATAAACAACGCCATAGGAGTTATGCTTTTTAAAATTAAAAATGTTTAAAAATTCTACTATTAATAAAATAAATATTGGGATCTACAGTACAGACCAAAAGTTTGGACACACCTTCTCATTCAAAGAGTTTTCTGTATTTTCATGACTATGAAAATTGTAGATTCACACTGAAGGCATCAAAGCTATGAATTAACACATGTGGAATTATATACTTAACAAAAAAGTGTGAAAAAACTGAAAATATGTCTTATATTCTAGGTTCTTCAAAGTAGCCTCCTTTTGCTTTGATTACTGCTTTGCACACTCTTGACATTCTTTTGACATTCTCTTGATAACTGAAATGGTTTTCACCAGGGCTGTGGAGTCGGTAAGCCAAAGCCCCGACTCCGACTCCGACTCCGATTCCCGACTCCGACTCCTACTCCCTCATACATGGAGCATGTTTAAGTGATAACTTTAAACAAATTTGCATAAAATCAATAGTACAGATAAGTCATGACAAAAACAGTTTGTAATCTATCAGGCTTCTCTGGGTACAGCTCACTTAGGGCCTAATAAGAGGCGTAGCTAGAGGTTCAGCACATGGGGGGGCGAAACATACTTGAGTGGGCCCCCCACTTATTGGCTTTCCAAATGCACGTTTCCAACTTCACAGGCACATACTACTAGTTGTGGTTATAATACTGTATTAGCAAGATGACTATATAAACTGCTAGGTCATCTATGCTGTTAAGTACAGTACAATAGATTTTCTCCATACCCTACTCTAAATACTCTACCACATAATGCAGTAAAATATAGGATTAATAGGAGTAAAAAAGGGGACTCCTATGTTAAAGGAAATCTGACCCCAGCTTTTACATCACTAAACTAACAGTCCCTTGCCCCCATCAGACCTCAGATCGGCTTAATGTGCCCCCATCAGACCTCAGATCAGCATATTGTGCCCCCATCAGACCTCAGATCAGCGTATTGTGCCCCCATCAGACCTCAGATCAGCAGAATGTGCCCCCATCAGACCTCAGATCAGCAGAATGTGCCCCCATCAGACCTCAGATCAGCAGAATGTACCCCCATCAGACCTCAGATCAATAGAATGTGCCCCCATCAGACCTCAGATCAGCAGAATGTTCCCCCATCAGACCTCAGATTGGCTTAATCTGCCCCCATCAGACCTCAGATAGGCTTAATGTGCCCCCATCAGACCTCAGATCAGCGTATTGTGCCCCCATCAGACCTCAGATCGGCTTAATGTGCCCCCATCAGACCTCAGATCGGCTTAATGTGCCCCCATCAGACCTCAGAATGGCTTAATGTGCCCCCATCAGACCTCAGATCAGCAGAATGTACCCCCATCAGACCTCAGATCAGCAAAATGTGCCCCCATCAGACCTCAGATCGGC
Organism: Rhinella marina; assembly: GCA_900303285.1. Taxonomy (NCBI): domain Eukaryota; kingdom Metazoa; phylum Chordata; class Amphibia; order Anura; family Bufonidae; genus Rhinella; species Rhinella marina. The sequence continues at coordinate 101,034 of ONZH01007358.1, forward strand.
TTAATGTGCCCCCATCAGACCTCAGATCAGCAGAATGTTCCCCCATCAGACCTCAGATCAGCAGAATGTACCCCCATCAGACCTCAGATCAGCAAAATGTACCCCCATCAGACCTCAGATCAGCAAAATGTGCCCCCATCAGACCTCAGATCGGCTTAATGTGCCCCCATCAGACTCCATAATGGAAGCGCTCACTTGTATTCGCCTGATTGTACTAAGGCCATCCCTGCTGGGCCCCCCCAGAGGTATTGGGCCCAGAGCATCGCCTCCCCTGCCCCCCCTCTCCCCCCCAGTAGCTACGCCTCTGGGCCTGATGTATGAAAACTGTCTAGGTCTAAGACTTTTTTTGTTGCCCATAGCAACCAAACAGAGCTCCCCTTTCATTTCTCCAGAGCACTATATGAAATGAAAGGGGAGCTCTGATTGGTTGCTATGGGCAACAAAGAAACTTCTACACCTAGACAGTTTTCATACATAAGGCTCTAGGTGTTTTACATCAGCAGATAGAAGCCATGAGAGCAGCTAACCTCTCCAAACATGATCTCAGAGGAAACATAAAGCATACAGAGAGAACATGCACTGGACATAAAGGGCAGTACACAGTCATCTCAACTAAAAGCCTAAATCCTTAGATCAGGAATAGAACAGACATTTATAGGACATTTCATCATTTTCACAAATTCTTATAAAAATATATTCAGCACTGAACTAAATGTACTAATTCATTATATATTTTAGGAGTCGGAGTCGGTCCATTTTATACCGACTCCGACTCCACCAAAATGGTGACCGACTCCGACTCCACAACTCCGACTCCACAGCCCTGGTTTTCTCTTCACAGGTGTGCCCTGTCAGGTTTAATAAGTGGGATTTCTTGCCTTATAAATGGGGTTGGGACCATGAGTTGTGTTGGGTGTGATGGTGTGGGGGTGCTTTGCTGGTGACACTGTTGGGGATTTATTCAAAACTGAAGGCATACTGAACCAGCATGGCTACCACAGCATCTTGCAGCGGCATACTATTCCATCCGGTTTGCGTTTAGTTGGACCATCATTTATTTATCAAAAGGACAATGACCCCAAACACACCTCCAGGCTGTGTATGGGCTATTTGACCAAGAAAGAGAGTGATGGGGTGCTACGCCAGATGACCTGGCCTCCACAGTCACCAGACCTGAACCCAATCGAGATGGCTTGGGGTGAGCTGGACCGCAGAGTGAAGGCAAAAGGGACAACAAGTGCTAAGCATCTCTGGGAACTCCTTCAAGACTGTTGGAATACCATTTTAGGTGACTACCTCTTGAAGCTCATCAAGAGAATGCCAAGAGTGTGCAAAGCAGTAATCAAAGCAAAAGGTGGCTACTTTGAAGAACCTAGAATATAAGGCATATTTTCAGTTGTTTCACACTTTTTTGTTAAGTATATAATTCCACATGTGTTAATTCATAGTTGTGATGCCTTCAGTGTGAATCTACAATTTTCATAGTCATGAAAATACAGAAAACTCTTTGAATGAGAAGGTGTGTCCAAACTTTTGGTCTGTACTGTATATATGGTAAAAAATTGTAACAAGTTTTTAAGGAATAAAAAAAAACAGGCCTAATTGAATGTCCTCTGACTGCAACCAAAACACACACTGGTATTGACAGTAAAATACATTTAAACATGCACATATAAACGGTAGAAAAATTTCAGCAGGTTTTTGGTAATAAACTCAGGCCCATTTAAACACCTCATGGCTGCGATCACACTATAGACTGGTATTGATGCACTTACATTTATTGTCAGTGGTTATGGACCCACTTTTGCCGACTAACCAGTTTGGCTATGGGCTAAACCTAAGAGCGTTGTCCTTGCGGTTCCCTGATATTCACCATTTAACCCATGTACAAGGATCTTGACTTTGCTGCAAGGAATCAACCAGACCACTACGTCCTGAAGTAATCCCGGTGTAGTTGGCAGCTGACCAACAGGGGTCAGAGATACCCGTGCGAAGCACCAAGCACTAGGCAATCAGCCTAGTCAGGACACAGTCCAATAGTCAGGGCAGGCAGAGTACTTCCATATTCTAAATAATGATTTCAAGGTCTGGGCAGGCAGCAAGAGCAGAATTGGTAGACAGACAAGATGACCTTCACTAGTTACTAGCAAGTAATAACCTCAAAGCTCAGGGAAGGAGGCGGAACCACAGACCAGCTAAATATGGAGACTAATCAGACAGCAACTTAACCAGCACCTGGACAGGGGCAGGAGGAAGGTATTCACTTTCATAGGGCTGAAAGGAGTTCACTAAGCATTAGTCTCACAACGCATAGAGCAATGAAAACAAGGCAGACATAGCAGAGCTAGAGAGGGTTCAGAGAAGGGCAACTAAAGTAATAACTGGAATGGGTGGACTACAGTACCCAGAAAGATTATCAAAATTAGGGTTATTCATTTTAGAAAAAAAGATGATTAATGGGAGATCTAATAACTCTAAACTATAAATATATCAGGGGTCAGAGATCACTTCCATCATCCATATATCCCCAGGACTGTGACGAGGGGACCTCCTCTGTATCTGGAGGAAAGAAGGTTTGCACAGAAACATAGAAGAGGATTCTTTATGGTAAGAGCAGTGAGACTATGGAACTCTCTGCCTGAGGTGGTGGTGATGGTAAGTTCACTAAAAGAGTTCAAGAGGGACCTGGATGTATTTCTGGAGGGTAATAATATTACAGGTTATAGTTACTAGAGATGGGTCGTTGATCCAGGGAGTTATTCTGATTGCCCGATTGGAGTCAGAATGGAATTTTTTCCCCTAAAGTGGGGAAAATTGGTTTCTACCTCACAGGTTTTTTTTGCCTTCCTCTGGATCAACTTGCAGGATAACAGGCCGAACTGGATGGACACATGGCTTTTTTTCAGCCTTATAAACTACTGTATGTTACTATGAATAAGCTTTGCAAATAGTCTTTCCTACTGTTTTTATGTGTTTCTACTGATACTGCTATCATGCTCCCTTTTATATACCCTGTCTCTAGCTACTATCCATTTGGAAAATTGTGATACACATTTGTGTTTCCTAATATTAGAGGAAATATATCACAACAAACATCAAAATGTATTATATGGAATGTATAAAGTATTCTAAAAAGTGCCCACAGCCTACCTGCTGAAACAGAATATTTATACTGCTCCACGCCACTCCAGTCCTCTCTGCTGTCTCTGCTGACTCTGGTCCCAGCATGGTTTTCTTCTGGTGGCGCATGTACATGGTCACAGGCACTACTCCAGCCAATGACTGGCTTCAGCAGTGATGTGGCCACAAGCAGCACGTCACCGCTAAAGTTAAACTGTATTTAAAAAAAAGCAGTTAAGTGCACTGAGGGAAGACCCAAACCACTCTGTGCACTCTTGCACTTCCTGCTTCCTCTGTCATCCCCTCCCTCTCTTTCTTGATTGACAGAGCCAGGCAGTAACTGTAAATCAGGAAGAAGAGGGAGGTGCTAGCAGAGCAACAAGGAAGGTTTATTTGTATATGGAGTAAAAGTACTTTTTCTCCGGAATTATGTAACTGATCATTAAGTGAAAGGTATGAATACATTCAGTTGAGCTAGACCTACATGACATTGTGCCTGATCTATCAATTAATTTTTTGTTGACAGTTGTCCATTAAGCAGCATCTTCTGAAGATAAGCATTATAGGGAATGTCTCATCAGAACATGATCTGCTATTCAAATCACTTTTTTATGCTTAACATATTTTTAAATAATTTTGATGATATTTTTAATTTTCCATGTCACTATTTATATTTAAACAAAAACCAAAAATCCTGCAGTTTTGGTTTTTGTAAATTTTCTAAATGTTTTTAAGAGCAGCTCAGGCAAGATGGCCACCCCCATATTCAGTAAATAAAAATAAAAAAAACTACAATCAGAAAATAAAAAAAATGAGAGAAAAGGGAATGTGTTACTATCTGGTTTTAACTAGCAGGTACAAATTTTGGTGACACATTTTCTTTAAGTTTAAATTATCTTAAAAAACATGACAAGAAAAAACACAGCAGTTGCTACTGTACCATACTTCTGCTTAATAATGCAATATAAATTCAGTGAACTAAGAAAACTCCAAAAAGTAGATACAAAATATTGGAGCAGTTGAGGAACAGGTTTGCAGGCTATTATTTCTGGAAACAATTTTAGCTGAATAGGACGAAAGAACTTCCAAGAAACTATAGTACGGATAGTGCAATAAGTATGCTACATGAAGCAGTAGTCTGGAAAAGGCCAAATAAATGTGACACACAGTAGGAAAAATGTTCCCATTTCAATCTCAGAACAATACCTTCTTTAACTTTTCCACACATCTTGAGTCGCTAGTATTTATTATCTTGTGCATTTACCATTTTATCATCGTGCATTTACCCCCCATTCTTTCTACATCTTCACATTCCACACATAGCTTCCACATGACAAAGATAGTGTATAATAGTGTATGATACCTACAAAGGTGTACCTCAACATTGTGGGTGCATCTTACAATAGTGGGTTCATTTTGCATGCCAAATTCCAGTTTAGCTTCTGAGTACTGCTGCCCCGCTTGTGGAGTGCAGTGCAGGAATTTTTAAGGGGTTGTCCAGTCTTGACAATCCCTGTCCAAATGTCCTAAGTCATAGATGGGGGGACTATGTTTGGTACACCTCTGAGAATGAGAATACAATTCTGATAGATAAAGTCTCCCTTGAACTGGTGAGCTTGGCATGAACCTGAAGGAAATGAATTTTCATCTACAGTTTTCATAGGCAATCAGAGTTTATCTTCAGTAGTTGGGGCAAACCATTCAAAAATATGCTACAGTACACATCTGGGAGGTATTGTACTATCATTGATATCATTGGTACACTAGTTCTGTAAAACAAAATACAAAATTGATAGAGCCCAAACAGATTCTAAACATGGTTTCAGGATGGATAAAAAATAAAACTTTAAAGAGGTTGGGATAAAACTTTTTACAAAATGGGTTAAAAAAAGAAAACGGTGCATTACCCATCATACTGAATCCTTGTTGTTTCAATCCTGATGCTTACTGGGTCCTCACAGGTCTCTGCTTCCTGGTCCCATCTCGATACAAGGCAATGACAGGAAATGCAAGCATAACCAATCACTAGCCACAGTGGGGACCCACCTCAGCCGGTGATTTGCCTGAATATGCATTTCCTGCAATTACCTGTATGTCTAGACAGCACCAGGAAGGGAAGCACTCAAATCACAATCCAATTACAACATGCACCTGGATAATGGGTGCTGAAATACAACCCATGCTAATTAATCTGTATAATAAATATAGGGTGTGCGTTTAAAACGTAACATTTACTAGGTATCTTAAAAATTCAGCCCACAATAGTACAATAATAATAATAATAATAATAATAATAATAATATAGTGCTCACATGAACCAGTGCAATGTAAGGGAATGCAACCTTACCAATTTGCATGGAGAAATATATAGAAGTATAAAAAGAAAAGAGGGGTCTGACCTAGGGGTACCGGGTCTCTAACCACTGAGTAGCCCTGTGCACACACTCGCTACATCCAAATGGAATATAGCACTCCATAGTCAGCCATATCCTATTTCCTAGACTGTCCCTCTCTCTGTCCCTGAAAAAGACAGATGACTGCCCGATAATTTGTCAGAGACAGAGAAATAGGGATCCCTCGTACTAGAGAAAAGGAAAAGAAAGAAGTCCCAATGCGTTTCCTTGGCAATCACGCCAATTCATCAGGGGACGGGTATTCACAGGTGGTTGTAGCAGGGCCAGCGCTGGTTCTCCATCTGGGTTCCCCACGTGGGTCCGGATGAGCTCCAGTATATGGCTCTAATCCGGCAATGAAGGTGAGACATGTAACATCCACTCTGGTCAGTACACCAGGTGGATTTAAATGCACTCACCTTACTAGCAATTTTCCCTCCCCCATGGTAGGAGTGGTGGGTTAAGGCCTGCCCCCAGATACTACATACCTTGATGGGCGCGCAATTGCTTCTAAGCTGGAGCGCGTTCAAACTCCATCATGTATCACCCGGGTCTCGCCGCATCTCGCGCGCACAGCGCACGCCCCCTAACATCGGCGCTCAATCCAGAGCAAGCCTGGGAGAGGCGGGGAATGCCAATGACGTATGGGCACCGTCATTGAAGCCTATCCCCGCCCCTCATTGGCAACATAACACTCTTAACCCTGTAGTTGCCATAACCTACCTCTGGAGAGGATATATATACTTCTATAATCCCCAGAGGGATAGGTTTATAGGTACTTTGGCAATTTAATGTCCACCAGAACTGTTAGTTTAACAAAATAACAAATGGCAAAAAAGAGACTCATTCAAAAAAGGGCCTCATTCAAAAAAGGGGCCCATTCACAAAGACAAGAGGTCCATTGTAAAACACAAAATTCACAAAATTTACAAAATTTACAAAATTTACGATATTGTGGTACAAGGCAGAGAAATGAAAGAATACCTTGGGGAGGGGCAATACATCATATCAATAAAAAGCATAGAATACTAATATACATATATATGTGCAAATCACTGTATAGCTAACCATTATATATATGTACAAAACTCTATATGGCTAACACAGCCTAGATATCCACATGCTGAATCATAATGCAACATATATATATATATATATATATATATATATATATATATATATATATATAATGTCATAATGGAAAGGAGAATTATCTCCCTAGATGAAACACCCATATAACAGTTGTTCGTTGAGACCCATAGGAGAGCAGGTTTGGAGCTCAAAGATCCACCAGCTCTCCCGTTGCAATATTTTTCTGTCCCAATACCCCCTCCTAACTGGGTAAGGGATCAGTTCAATCCCCATAAATCTAAGAGAGGAGGTGTCACCCCCATGTTGTGTCACCATATGCTGCGCCAAAGGGGTGTCTCTCTGGTGTCTAATATCACCTAGGTGTTCACCCACACGCCTGCGCAGCTCTCTTGCAGTTTTGCCTACATATTCTAAATTACAATTGCAGGTAGCTCTGTAGATCACTCCCTTGGATCGGCAATTAATAGTTTTTAACCATATAAGTCCTTCCTGTATTTTTGCCGATAAACGTCCGACCACGTTCAATATGAGGACACGCTACACAGCCACTACAGCGAAAACAACCCACAGTTCTCTGTGGCCACCATTGAGGTGTCACCTTTTCTTCGCTGTAGTGGCTGTGGACCAATCGGTCCCTAAGGCTCCTCACTTTACGAAAAGTGATCTGAGGTGAATTCGAGATCACCTTCTTGATGTCTGGGTCTAGTTGTAAAATACCCCAATGTTTTTTAATTATCTGGCGCACCTCTGTTGTTGCCTCATCAAAGGTCGCAATTAGTCGTATAGTAGACTCTTTTTTCTGTAAGTTCTTAGAATATAAGAGATGGTTGCGTTCAGCCCTAATTGCTCTCTGATAGGCCCTTCTCAAAACCATATCAGGATATCCTCTTTCTAGGAATCTTGATCTAAGATTCCCAGCTTCTTCCTTAAATTCCACAAGTGAGGAGCAATTTCTCCTCAAACGTAGGTACTGACCTACAGGATTACCCTCTTTCAGGGAGTGTGGGTGATGGCTTTCCCACCTGAGAAGGGAATTTGTGGATGTTGGTTTGCGAAACACTTTTGTACCCATCTCTCCATTCTTGCCTCTACCTATTAGAATATCCAAAAAAGGTAATGAGTTTTTTTCAATCTCTGATGTAAATTTTAAACCAATGTCATTATGGTTAAGGGACCCAACAAATTCACTAAACTGGTCCCAACTGCCCCTCCACACGACGAACACGTCATCTAGTACGAGGGATCCCTATTTCTCTGTCTCTGACGAATTATCGGCCAGTCATCTGTCTTTTTCAGGGACAGAGAGAGGGACAGTCTAGGAAATAGGATATGGCTGACTATGGAGTGCTATATTCCATTTGGATGTACCTAGTGTGTGCACAGGGCTACTCAGTGGTTAGAGACCCGGTACCCCTAGGTCAGACCCCTCTTTTCTTTTTATACTTGTATATACTTGTCCATGCAAATTGGTAAGGTTGCATTCCCTTACATTGCACTGGTTCATGTGAGCACTATATTATTATTATTGTACTATTGTGGGCTGAATTTTTAAGATACCTAGTAAATGTTATATTTATTATACAGACCTGGTAAGCATCAGAAGAACAGCTCTAGGAAATCAGTGAGCTAACTAGTACTTCATTTAATTTTTCAACCCATGCTGGTCCTTTTCTAAAGATCACTATCTTACCGGAGAATCCCTTTAACTGTTAATAGTTGGGGCAATTTTTATTAGTAAATTTGCCCCATTGACTTATTATTTCTGGAAAAAATATATTCGATAAAAAGTGAAAGACTACATTGGGGTGGGGCATGCTTGAAGTCCCTGACCAGGGGTAGGATCAACCTGGTTCCCCCCACATTCCTGTTGCTAAAACAACAGTTGGTTCAGAGTACCAGGCAAGAAACGGTATGCTGGTCTGGATTGGCATTTTCGGTTAAAACACTTCAAATGGTGATAGAAGCACCGCTTTTTGCCTATAAACCATCACCTTTACTGTTTTCTAGAAGGCACAACTAGGGTATTATTACTTGGGTAAATTGAGGAGCCATTAGTACTATGTGGATGCACAAAAGGGGCATTATTACTGCCTAGGGGCATAAAGGTAGACACTATTACTATGTGGGGTACAAAGAGTAGCATTATTAGTTTGTTGGGCACAATGCGGGCACTTTCACTATGTGGTGCACTATTAATGCATTTTGTTTGTTAAATTTGGCACAATATTTTTGTCTAGAAATGCTTTTCCAGTTTTTTATGCTACCCTCACTGAGCATAAAAATGGAATAACTTGTAGTCACTGTACGGTAATATTGGATCATTTTATAATTCGAAAACAAACATTTTTTAAAATGTATGTATTTGTATGATTTCTTGGTAGGTGGGCTTGTGTCCCTCACTTTTAAAGACCCTAGCAACTCTCCTGAAAGCTCTAGAGATCAGCTCTGCAGCATTCTGTACACCACCTTCTCATATCATTGAATGTGACTATGTATTTTAGAATATTATTTCGTCAATTTTCCTAAAACCATCCAAGCCAAGAAGTCATTGGGTAGGGAAGAGAAGGAGCATTATGTTTTTGTTTTTTCTAGGCAGGGTATCTCACCCTGTCCCTGACCATTCATCAGGTTTTGGTCATACTTGAATTCAACCAAAGAAAACATCTACATGATCTAAATTTGTATGTACTTCCTGTATCTGTGTCAGTTGCTTATGGGTACGACAGTTCCTTTCCCCACCAAAGACAGATTGATAATTTTTTATTTATTTTACGCACTTATGTAACGCTACTATATTCCGCAGGGCTTTACAGACATTAGCATCAAGCTGTCCCCAATGGGGCTCACAATCTAAGTTCTCTATCAGTATGTCTTTGGAGTGTGGGAGGAAACCGGAGTACCTGGAGGAAACCCACGCAAATAAGAACATACAAACTCCATGCAGAACATACAATCTCCTTGGTCGGGATCAAACCCAGGACCCCTGTGCTCCAAGACATCAGTGCTAACCACTGAGCCACCGTGCTGCCCAGTTGATTAAAGTTAATTATGCTTAAAGGGGTTTTTTCCAGGATTTTACTACTGATGACCTATCCTCAGGGACCTCCGCCGATCAGCTGTTTGAGAAGGTACCAGCGCTCCAGTGAGCACCGAGACCTTTTCTCAGCTTACCAAGCACAGCGCCATACATTGTACAGCGGTTGTGCTTGGTATCGCGCTCAGCCTCATTCACTTGAATGCGGCTGAGCTGCTCCTAGGACACATGACTGTGATGTCACTTGCCTAGGAAAAGCTAAGAGAAGGCTGCAGCACTCACAGGAGTGCCAGTGCCTTCTCAAACAGCTGATCAGCGGGGGTCCCAAGTGTCGCACCCCCACTGATCAGATAGGTCATCAGTAGTAAAATTCCGGAAAACCCTTTTAGTTAAAATGTGTGACAATATGTTGGCGCTATATAAGCAATACCAACATTTACTGATGTAGCTGGGTAAACACACAAACTCTTAAGGCTACTTTTCACACTTGCGTTGTTAATTCAGGTACTGAGATCATGCAGAGGATCTCTATACCTGAATTAAACTGATCCGTTTTGATTTTGCACATCAGGATGCATCCGTTCCGTTAGGATGCAGTTGTGTTGATATTAAAACTGAAAAAACTGATCAGACACTAATTACATTGAAAGTCAATGGGTGACGGATCTGGTTTTTTAGTCCCCTTAACTTAAATTTCTCTTTCCATTCAGAATGCATGGGGACAAAACTGATCAGTTTTTTTCCGGTATTGAGATCCTCTGCCGGATCTCAATACCGGAAAATCACAACTCAAGTGTGAAAGTAGCCTAAGGCCCCGTTCAGGCGGTCGTATTTTTGGGGTTCCGCATTACTACGGACCCGCAAAAGTACGGGGGCCGCCCGGCGTGTGTTTTCCGCATCGCTCGGAACACACGCGCCAGGCGGCCCCATTGAAAATGCCTATACTTGTCCGTGCGTACGGACAAGTATAGGACATGTTCTATCTTTTCTTGCTGAGCCGCTGCACTGAGCTGCGGCTCAGCAAGATAGCGTGCCGCCCATAGAGGTGAACGGGTCCGCCCCTATTCCGCAAATTTGCGGAATAGGGGCAGACCCGTTCACACAGTCGTGTGAACGGGCCCTAAGGCTACTTCCACACCTGTGGCGCGGAGCTCCGGCAGGCTGTTCCGGTGGGTGAACAGCCCGCCGGATCCGTGCTGCCGCAGTTGCACGTGTGGGGCCGGAACTGCGCTCCGGCCCCATTCACTGTAATGGTGGCAGGCCGCGGATCCGGCCGCAGCATGGCAAGCCCTGCTGACAGGCGGCCAGAACGAAAATACAACATGGCCGGAACAGCCTGCCAGAGCCCAGCGCCTCAGGTGTGAAGGTAGCCTAACTCAAATTTTTTAACTCATCGCGTTATCTTGAAACAAAAGCCACTGAATAGCAATTGAAAGTGTTTGCTTAATGCATCTAGTTTAGATAACACGTCTCATAAAGCATGTGTGCTATCTCTACTACATCTGTATGTTAGGACTTTGAAAAAGGCTTCCTGGACGAAAGTTTAATTCTACGTTCCTCATCAGGGTTTATTCCCTTCTTGTGTTTTCCTAAAGGAAAATATGAAATGAAATAACATGGATATCGTATAGTATAAGGCAGTACAGCCTTGGGAAAACATCTTTAGAAAAAGCTGCGTTCTGAAGAGGAAATATAATTGTCTTCCTCTTAACAATGCCTTTACAATAATTATTTGTAACACTGAATAGCTTCTCTTAACGACATTTCTGAGGCTTTGTTGTCTTCTCTGATTGTGTAAAGCCTCTCTACACCGTAAGAGACTCTGTTAACTGTGATGAATTATTCTAAATTCCCGAGAGAATGAGCCTGATCTCTAATCAACCATTTCTATGACATTTGACAACTTTGCTCCTTTGTAATGTAATTGACTTCTGTCCCTAAAAGCCGACATATTCTTCATCCTACACATCAAGATGAGCAGTTGTTCTTTGATCATCGGAGAAATGTCAGCGTTTCTCATGGATAAAACATTAGGTGAAATCTTAACACAAACATTTCTCTTCAGGCAATTCAGTCTCTAACAATGAAATAACCTTTTAACATGTCCCTGAAAAGTTTTTTGAATAACTATGTATACGCTAAGCCATCAGTCATTATCCTCAGTGTCACAATGTGTCCTGTATTTTAAAGACTGTTTACACAAAATTAACTTTCATCCTATGAATATTATCCCTTAGAGGACTAGGCAATTTTCCGTTTTCAGTAACCGCAGTCTAGAAAATACGTTTTTTCTCTCAGTTATATTTACTACAGTCCAGTGAGCAATTATGTAGTGTGCGGCACAGTAGCCGCAGTCTAAAGAGTACATTTTTTCTCTTAGTTATATATACTACAGTCCAGTGAACAATTCTGTAGTGTGCTGTACAGTAGCCACAGTCTAAAGAGTACGTTGTTTCTCTCAGTTATATATACTACAGTGCAGTAAACAATTCTGTAGTGTGCTGTACAGTAGCCGCAGTCTAAAGAGTACATTTTTTCTCTCAGTTATACATACTACAGTCCAGTGAACAATTATGTAGTGTGCGGCACAGTAGCCACAGTCTAAAGAGTACATTTTTTCTCTCAGTTATATATACTACAGTGCAGTGAACAATTCTGTAGTGTGCTGTACAGTAGCCGCAGTCTAAACAGTAAATTTTTTCTGTCAGTTATATATACTACAGTCCAGTGAACAATTATGTGGTGTGTGGCACAGTAGCCACAGTCTAGTGGTGACACCAAAAAGTGACCAAGTTAGTTGAGGTAGCAGGTGAGCCACCCAAACATGTAGTCTGACACAGCATGGCGGTGAACCCAGAGTGACCAAGTTAGACTGAGGTAGCAGGTGAAGCACATAATATTTTACCCTGACACAGCATGGCGGTGACTACCCCAATTGACCAAGTTACTTGAGGTAGCCGGTGAAGCACCCAAAAATTTACCCTGACACAGCATGGCGGTGACAACATAGTGACCAAGTTAGACTGAGGTAGCAGGTGAACCACCCAAAAATTTACCCTGACACAGCATGGCGGTGACAGCACCAATGCCTTGGTCAGACTGAGATTGCAGTCAAATGGCTGTAGGTGAGCCTCCCAAAAATTTGTTTTGGAGTGTCTGAAGTTGACCCTCCAGAAAAATTGTTTTTGAGTGTCTGAAGTTGACCCTCCTGAAAAATTGTTTTGGAGAGAGGGCCTGTGGGTGGCCCTCCGTAAACATTGTTTGTAAAGAGCGCCAGTTGGCCCTCAGAAACATTGCTTGTTGGCTCAGTGTTGGTGTGCGAAGAGAAGGAGGAGGAGGAGAGGAGAGGATACATAAAGAATCTTCATGTTGAGCTGCTTTTCCCCGGTGGAGATTTGAATTCCGGTGAAATCCAGGCTGTATTCATTTTAATAAGCGTCAGCCTGTCAGCGCTGTTAGTTGACAGGCGTGTACGCTTATCAGTGATGATGCCACCAGCTGCATTGAAGACCCGCTCTAACAACACGCTAGCTGCAGGGCAGGCCACCACCTCCAAGGCGTACAGCGCCAGTTCAGGCCATGTGTCCAGCTTTGCAACCCAGTAGTTGTATGGAGCAGAGTGATCACTCAGGACGTTGGTATGGTCAGCTAGGTACTCCCTCACCATCTTTCTGTAAAGCTCTCCCCTACTCTGCCTAGTTTTTTGAATAACTATGTATACGCTAAGCCATCAGTCATTATCCTCAGTGTCACAATGTGTCCTGTTTTTTAAAGACTGTTTACACAAAATTAACTTTCATCCTATGAATATTATCCCTTAGAGGACTAGGCAATTTTCCGTTTTTGCATTTTTTACTTCCTACCTTTCCAGACCCATAACTTTTGTATTTTTCTGTTCAGATAGACGTTTGAGGACTTGTTTTTTGTGGGACAAGTTGCATGTTCTAATGTAACCATGTAATGTTGCATATGATTAGAGATGAGCGAACATGCTCGTCCGAGCTTGGTGCTCGTTCGAGCATTAGGCTATTCGTACGTGCTCGATCCTCTCTTCCTGCATGTTAGGCGCCTTTTTCTCAGCCAATCAACATGCAGGAGAGTCTTTGGTACCTCCTAGCATCACGTGGAACCCCTACAAGTCAATAGCAGGGATTGGCTGGCCAGATCAGATGACCTGGGAATATAAGAATCTGGTCCCGCGCTGCTCACCTCAGACACCGCCTGGATGAGATTAGGGATAGAGCTGCTGTCTGTCAGGGAGAGTGTTAGGGCCTCAATTTAGATTTTGGTTGGGCAGGAATCATCCTCAAAGAACCCAACAGCCCTTCTAAGGGCTACAAGCACCTTTTTTTTTGGTCTCCCCCTGGCTGCTGGCTGGGACTTGTAGTGCAGCTACCGCCATCTTGGCTGCACACTGTGCACAGCGACTGGTGGCAGAAAGGGGACAACACGTGGTCCACACAGACCCCAAAGAAATTGCCCAAAGTCCTCTCAGTACTCATTTTTGCTGCTGCTGTACCTTGGCTTGCTGGGATCTGTAGTGCAGTCTAGGCAATATGTTTTTTCTTTCAGTTATATATACCACAGTGCAGTGAACAATTCTGTAGTGTGCTGTACAGTAGTCGCAGTCTTGGCTTACCAACCCAGCTCGGGTCAGTCACCTCATCATCCACCAGCTCTTCCTCTGATTCCTCACTCTGCTCCCCCCTCGGACTTACTGCCCTGACAACAACGTCACTGTCTGACAACTGTGTCTCATCATCATCATCATCCGGCACCTCTTGACACACTACTTGCACTAAGTCCACACTCTCATCACCCACAGACTGCGAAAGTTTGAAATTTTGGGCATCGGGACAGAGCAACTGCTCCGGTTGCTGCTGAGCAGTGGTTTGTGACTCTGGGAAGGGTCCTGAAAAGAGTTCCTGGAAGTATGCCGGATCTGAATCCATATTTTCCATTGGGGGGCCAGGCTGGGGGGAAGGAGGTTGAGCTGGAGGAGCCAGAGGTCTACTCCCTTGGCTAGCGTGGGTGGACTGCGTGGAAGACTGGGTGGTGGATAAATTACTGGACACATTATCCGCTATCCATGTCATCACCCGTTCGCACTGTTGTGGTTTCAATAGTGGTGTACCACGTGACCCTGTAAGTTGCGAGGTGAAGCTAGGGAGCGAACCTCTGCGACGTTCCACTGCTCCCTCATCAGCAGGTACTGTGTGACCCTGCCCAGGACCACGGCCTCTGCCCCCTACATCACTTGGACGCCCACGTCCTGGTCCTCGACCCTTAGCCCTTGGGTTCAACATTTTGTGTATTCACTAAACTGTAGAATTAATATCTGAGGCCAAAACCGTTTTCAGTAGACTGTAGAATTACTATCTGAGGCCAAAAACGTATTCTCTAGACTGCGGCTAGTATACCGCACACCACACAATTTTTCACTGGACTGTATTAAATGTATCTGAGAGAAAAAACATATTCTCTAGACTGCTGCTAGTGTACTGCACAACACAGAATTTTTCACTGGACTGTAGTATATATAAGTGAGAGAAAAAACATATTTTCTAGACTGCGGCTACTGTACCGCACACCACCAAATTGTTCACTGGACTATCTTCATTGGCTAAATTTTTGGGTCGTTCAGCTGCTATCTTAGTCTAACAAAGCCACTCTGGGGTTCACCGCCATGCTGTAAACTGCAATCTCAGTCTTAACAAGTCATCCTGGGGTTCACCCCCATGCTGTAAACTGCAATCTCAGTCAAACTTTGTAATTTAGGGGTTCACCACCAAGGTGTGCTAGACTACAATTTTAGCGGGTTCACCTGCAATCTCAGTCACAGACTGTCATTCAGGGGTGCACCACCATGCTTTTTTAAACCATTTGTTTCTGAGGGTCACCTCCAGGCTCTCACCCACGATTTTTTGGAGGCTCGCCACTACACTGTCGGCCAAAATTGTCTTGCGGGTACCAGGTACTACCAGGCCCTGGCACACAAACATTGTCTTGAGGGGCACTAAAATGCTCTGCACCCACCCATGTGTGGAGACTAATAGGTGGGTGCAGTGTGTGTCTTAGCCTGTCTGGAATTAGGAAAGCTGGGCACTGTGCTTGGCGGTCTTTGTGTCTGCCGTGGACAGGGTGGGTGGGTGGTGGGTGCGTGTTTGCCCATCTGGGATGGGGAGAGCTGGGCACTGTGCTGGGAAAACTTTGTGTACGCTGTGGACTACTGGGTGGGTGCGGGGAGGGAGACGCTTATGTCTGCGTCCTGGGGAGGGGGATAGGACAGCAGTGCCAGCATGGGCAGTGGTGTCACCGGCAGGCAGTGATGGACCATTGTTGCACCTTTTTGGGTGCTTTACTAACATGTGATGGGCATGTGCCTTGCCCATCTTGGTCTGGGTCAGCATAATTATCTTGAGGGTCACCACCAGGCTGTTGCCCAGAATTTGGCGTAATAGTACGATTAGGCAGCCTCAGAGGCATCCATGCACGCTGCCCCTGCTGTTTCCTGTCCATTTCCGTGGTGTTTCCATCATTTTCTGAGGTTTCCAGGTTTTCACGCAAGCTTTGGTCCCCTGCAAAAAATTCTCGAGTCTCCCTTGACTTCAATAGGGTTCGTTATTCGAAACGAGCACCCGAGCATCCGGAAAAATTCGACTCGAATAACGAGCACCTGAGCATTTTAGTGCTTGCTCATCTCTACATATGATGTAGCGGGAAGCTGGGAAAAAATGTAAATGGGGTAGAATTGGAAAAAATGCAATTATGCCATAATTCTGTGGCTATTGATTTTACGGCATTTCCTTTGTGTTAAAGTTGACCTGTTCCCTTTATTCTCCAAGTCAGTTAATTTAATAAATGTCCCCATATGTTCTTATGGAGCCGTGCCACCTGCAGGCCTCTGTAGGAATTATAACTATGCAATAGGCTGAGTTCCTTCAGAGAGAAGAAAACAGGAGAAGAAAGGTGGGAGCTTCACAGTGGCACAAACCAGGTAAGTATAACAACCTATTAAAAATAAGCTGAAGAATAACTACTTACCTGGTTTGCACCACTGCAAAGATACCGTCCTTCTCCTGTTTTCTACTTTTGCGATCACTGGAATCTGGGTGGACAGGACAGGAGAAGCTTTAAACCATGTTTTCCATCTTTGTCTGCAACAGTTCTTCATATGATAATCTATCTTTTCTTGCTATATTTGTTTCTTCAGAGAGACCCAGGCTATTGCAGACAATGAATGGCTTCCCCAATCTCAGTGCATAGAAGTTTTTTGGACTCCTGAGGAAAGCCACCTTAGATGCAGTGATCACAATTGACCATGGCATATGAGAGGTTAAATGTAAGTATAAGTGTAATAAGTGTTATCGATTAGCACTGGGTGTCTGCTGTATTGCTATGTGCCTGCAACCACTGTACATGTACAGAATATGTCATCCATGGGTTAAAGGAGTTATCTTGAACTTTGAAATGAATGGCCCTTCCTTGAGACAAACCATCAGTATTAGGGATCATGCACATGAATTTCTATCCGTGTCCGTGTCTGTTTTTTCTCCGCAAAAACAAAACAAAACGAAAGGTACTCTGTGCATTATGTTTCCATATGTCCATATTTCCGTTCCACAAAAAATAGAATATTTCCTATTACTGTCCGCATTACGGACAAGGATAGTACTGTTCTATTAGGGGCCAACTGTTCCATCCTGCAAAATATGGAATGCACACGGATGTCATCCATATTTTCTGCGGATCCATTTTTGCAGATCCGTGTTTTCATATGGTCGTGTGCATGAGGCCTTAGGTAGGTGGTGGTCTAACTCTCAGCAACCATGCTGACCTGTTGTGAGTGCCACCTCCACATCATGGTACAGCTCCGTACTTTTAGTAGCAGCTACACCTCATATTACAGTTAACTACAGCTTCATTCCTTTAACCCCTTAAGGAACCTGCCATTTTTCACCTTAAGGACCAGGCCATTTTTAGCAAATCTGACATGTCTCACTTTATGTGGTGATAACTTTAAAATGCTTTTACTTATCCAGGCCAATCTGAGATAGTTTTCTCATCACATATTGTACTTCATGACTGTGGTAAATTTTAAGTCAAAATATTTCATTTTTATTTATAAAAAAATACCAAATTTACAAAAATTTTTAAAAAATTTGAAAATTTCAATTTCTCTACTTTTAAAATACATAGTAATACCTCCAAAAATAGTTATTACTTTACATTCCCCATATGTCTACTTCAGGTTTGGATCATTTTGAAAATGACATTTAATTTTTTGGGGACGTTAGAAGGATTAGAAGTTTAGAACCAAATCTTGAAATTTTTCACAAAATTTCCAAAACCCACTTTTTAAGGACTAGTTCGGGTCTGAAGTCACTTTGTGAGGCTTACATAATAGAAACCACCCAAAAATGACCCCATTTTAGAAACTACACCCCTCAAGGTATTCAAAACTGATTTTACAGACTTTGTTAACACTTTAGGTGTTCCACAAGAATTAAAGGAAAATGTAGATGTAATATCTGAATTTCACTTTTTTGCCATATTTTCCATATAAATCAATTTTTTCCATTAACAAAGCAGGGTTTAACGGCCAAACAAAACTCAATATTTATTACCCTGATTCTGTAGTTTACAGAAACACCCCATTTGTAAACTGCTGTACAGGCACACGGCAGGGTGCAGAAGGAAAGGAATGCCATATGGTTTTTGGAGGGCAGATTTGAATGGAAAAATTTTAAGTTGTCATGTCAGACAATAAGCTCCAAAAAACTGACCCCATTTTGGAAGCTACGGGATAAGGTGGCAGTTTTGTTGGTACCATTTTAGGGTACATACGATTTTTGGTTGCTCTATATTACACTTTTTGTGAGTCAAGGTCACAAAAAATAGCTGTTTTGGTATTGTTTTTATTTTTTGTTATTTACAACGTTCATCTGACAGGTTAGATCATGTGATATTTTTATAGAGCAGGTCGTTACAGATGCGGCAATATTTAATATGTATACTTTTTTATTTATTTAAGTTTTCCACAATAATATTTTTGAAACAAAAAAAAAAATCATGTTTTAGTGTCTCCATAGTCTGAGAGCTGTATTTTTTTTTTATTTTTTGGGTCTCAGGTAGGGGCTCATTTTTTGAGGAATGAGATGACGGATTGATTGGTATTATTTTTGGGTACATATGACTTTTTGATCGTTTGGTATTACATTTTTTGTGATGACAGGTGACAAAAAATGTTTTTTTTTAGCACATTTTTTTTTTTTTACGGTGTCAACCGGGCGAGGTGGATCGTGTGATATATTTATAGAGCAGGTTATTACGGATGCGACGATACCTAATATGTATGTTTTTTTTACTTTTTTCTATTTTTTCCAATTTTTTATGTCACTTTTTATGGGAAAAGGGCTTTTTTTTTAAATTGAAACTTTATTAGAGATGAGCGAACGTGCTCGTAACGAGCACTGTAGCGCTCGGCTCCTCTGCGCTCGCATGGGCGCAGGCATCCGGATCCGTCGGGTGAGGAGGACGGATCCGGATGCTTGCGCCCATGCGAGCGCAGGGGAGCCGAGCGCTACAGTGCTCGTTACGAGCACGTTCGCTCATCTCTAAACTTTATTTTTTTATTGTTAAAAACACTTATTTTACTTTTTTTTTTTACTTTTTACTAATGTACCACTATGGGACTTCAACAACATTCCTGATCCCTGTTTCAATGCAGCAGAATACATCTGTATTGTACTGCATTGTCTATCAGTGTATTAGTGTAGGTGTGGGGGGGGGACCAAACCAAGCGTAGGAGGGAAAGGAGATTAGGCCTAGAAACTAAGGAAGAAAGATGGACACCTCCTACAGGAAACCCTGGCTCAATTCCTGTCTATCTACCAGTATGAACAGGCCTCTAATGTAGGCAAGTTCATACACATGAACCTAAACACCGAACTGACCCTATAGGGCCCTGGAACTAATGACAGGAATGAGTCTACCTGTTCCTCCAAAAGGAAGGACGAACAGGAGTCTCCCTTAGGCCTAAAAACAAAGCAACAGGAAAAAGTAACAAAACAAACAGAAGGGAAAAGGAAACTTATCTTTCAATGAATAAATGGAGGCTCCAGGATCTCAGCTGAAAACCAAACTGCTGCACACCACAACAACAACTGAAGCTATAAACCGCAAGGAATAGTGGGAGAAGAAGCAATAAATAGGGGAGGGACAATTACAACACCAGAAACACCTGAGGGAAAAGGGTGTGGTAAATACCAACAACAAAAAGGGAAAACATGTCAGATTATACTACGTGTTGCCAATCTGACAGACCGCCTGTTATCTGTCATAGGAATGTCCGTGACAATTACACACTGTAATACACTAATAGATTGCCTAAGAGACCCAGCCTGGGCCTCATAGGCTTCCATAGCTGCTAGGCTCCCAGGCCCAACCATCGTTTCGATGGAGCAGGTAAGGGAGCGCAAACCTCCCATATGCCGCTGTCAGCGCTGACCGCGGCATATGAGGGGTTAATCCACTGGCATCGGCCTCATCTCCGATGCTGGTGGATGCAGCAGGGATCCGGCTGTTACTGACAGCCTCTGCTCCTAATGGGGGCACCCAAGATGGGGGGAAGAAAGGACCCCAGGACGAGAATGCTTGTCCTGGGGCACTAAGTACCCGCAATTTAGGACGAGCATTCTCGTCCTGGGTTCTTATGGTGTTAAAGCAAATGAAACTAAGCTGTGATACCAGGGTCAGCCTAACTTAGGGGGGAAATCCCCGAAATTAATATTGATGACCTAGCCTCAGGATTGATCAATATCAGATCCGTGGTACACAGGTACTCTGTGACTGCTGCGGCCTCTTTCTAGGCCATGTGACTTCACCATACATCGGTCACATTGCCTAGTTGCAACTCAGCTCCATTGATGTGAATGGGGCTGAGCTGCAATACCAAGCACAGCTGCTATACAATGTACTGTACGGTGCTATGCTTGGAAAGAGCCCAGGAGGCCACCACTCTTCAACTTCCCAAAACAGCAGATCAGCAGGGTTCCAGGACTCAGACCCCCCCAATGTGATATTGATGACCTATCCTGAGAAATATTATATCCCGGATAACCCATTTAACTAATAGTACTAAGCTATACTTGAAAATGAATGAAGTAGATGTGGCCCACTCCAGAGCATCATTGCCCCTTCAAACATCTGACCTAATGTTGATGGTATCTCCTAAGAACTTTTGAAGTATCATGTATTATTATTTAAAAAGTTGCCTTGATTAGTAAATCTAATTTCAAATCACTATTAAGAAATAACAAAAAAGCTGAGTGCAAAGGTATCCTAAAACATCCATGATGCCTTCTAACAAAAAAAAGGGATTGTCCAAAGCAGACACTTTCTTTAAGGCAACTATCTTAATAAATATGCAACATAAGCTACAGGCACCATATTATTGAGCAGGAGGAGCTGAGCAGATTGGTAATATAGCACAAAATGAGGCTTTCTAAAGTGCCCATTTTCTGCTAGATGGCTGACCTTGCATGACATTTTTTTTTTTACAAACTGTTTTTATTGAGGATTTTTCAACATTTTGTAAAACTGGGGACAAATCAAAGCCAATGGTGTAAACAGTTGATGCAAAAGGAAAAAAAAACATAGTAAATATAGGAGATATTTTTTCACAGAGACATCAACAATGTATAATAATATTATTCACATCACTGTTACATAAACAAGGCCATCACAGCCACTTACATGCAATTTTCATAGACGTGATTGAGTTTAGTGGAAAGCACATTACTATTTTATTTACAATATTCTTTATTGCAGTTTTGTTGAAATGTAACACTATAAAATAAAAAAGGAAGGTCAATCAGAGTGCAATGAACAATACATGATTAACAAAAACAATGCTGAACAATAAAAAAATCCTATGAGGTCACCAAGATAAATGAGTTAAGAGAAAGAAAGCAACTATACATGGATGAACTGTGATCAGTATTAAAAGATGCAATAACAAACTACATATAAGACACCCAGTAGATATACACAAGATGGGCAGGGGAGGAGGAGGTGAGTACTCTCGAATGGTGGTGTCACGACAGGAACAAGGGGGAGAAGTGAAGCCTGACTTAACCCCACCTCTGTCCCTGCCTATTTGCCACACCCAAGGCTAAAGGTCCAGGGGGAGCAACTGGACGGCAAACCCTACTCTGCTACATGAGGGTGCAGGGAAGGGAGAACAACAAACGGACACGGAAACAAACAGACACAATAGTCGAATAGTCAGGCAAACAAAGGTCAAGCCAGGAATGTACGTCAGGATCCGAGGATGAGGCAAAAGCAAGGTCGAGGTCACAAGCAATAGGTCAGGTAATACGGCAGGTCACAAGTGGAAATACGCACAGCACTGCAAGGAAGGAACTTCAATAACAGGCAACTTGTCTAGGCAGTTGCCATCTTTAAATAGCCCGCCCAGGATCATGTGATGTGGCCAGCATCACATGACCTGAGGTGGAGCATTGCTGCCAAAACAATATGCAAAGTAGCCATGTGGTGTGATCAGCACCACATGGCTAAAAACCCAAAAGATAATTAACTGATGAAGTGCTGGCTGACCAGACCAGCACTTCAATTCCCTACTGCTCGTCTCTAGGGGGGCGGAGAGGTCCGGCGGCGCTGCGCGGAGGGAGCGCGTCACCGGCCTCCCGTTACAGTACCCCCCTCTTCACGAGGGGCCACCGGACCCTTACCAGGGGCAATCGGCTTATCAGGATGCAGCAAATGAAAAGCTTTAATGAGGCTGTCCGCATGAATCTTGGTCAACGGTACCCAGCATCTATCCTCTGGTCCGAACCCCTTCCAATGTACCAAGTATTGGAATGAGTTTCGGGCTCTTCTAATATCCACAATATTCCAAATCTCATGCTCCATCTGCCCATCCACCTCTACCGGAGGTGGAGAATGTTCCTCAGGCAGAACCGGAGCAATAAACCTTTTCAGCAGGGACTTGTGGAATACGTGGAGTCAGGCAGGCGCAACTTAAAGGACACAGAATTAATCACCTTAATAATCACATAAGGTCCTATATACCGGGGTGCGAACTTATGGGATGATACCTTCAAATGCAGGTTTTTAGTGGACAACCACACCTTGTCCCCTACCTTGAATTCAACCCCTTGGGAACGTCTCCTGTCCGCTTTAGTTTTCTGAACCTCTTGGGCTCTTTCCAGGTTCGTTTGAACCCGAGTCCAAACTGTGCACAGTTCCTGAAATACCCCCTTAATCTCTGGTACAGTGGAATGCGATGGGGAGAATGAGCCAAACCAAGGATGAAAACCCATATTGCAAAAGTAAGGAGAGACCCCAGAGGAGGAGTTAACACGGTTATTCAGAACAAATTCGGCCAGAGATAAAAATTTGACCCATAAATGTTGATTCTCAGCAACATAACATCTCAAGAATTGCTCAACCGACTGGTTAACCCGTTCGGTTTGCCCGTTAGACTCGGGATGGAAGGCCGACGAGAAGGACAGGGAGGTACCTATCTTCTGACAGAAGACCTTCCAAAACCTAGACAAGAATTGCACGCCTCGGTCCGACACAATATTATCTGGAGCCCCATGTAATTTGACAATGTGATCAATAAATATAGCAGCCAGGACCTTGGCCGACGGAAGCTTACACAATGGAATTAGATGACACATCTTGCTAAAATGATCAACCACCACCAAGATAACAGTTTTACCCTCTGAACATGGAAGGTCTGTGATAAAGTCCATAGACAAATGGGACCACGGTAAGGGCAAAGG
This sequence comes from Rhinella marina, assembly GCA_900303285.1. Lineage (NCBI taxonomy): Eukaryota > Metazoa > Chordata > Amphibia > Anura > Bufonidae > Rhinella > Rhinella marina. The sequence goes on from ONZH01007358.1 coordinate 124,487, forward strand.
CTGCAACTCGCCCATAGGTCGTGTTCTGGGGTTCTTAGATCGGGCACAAACACTACAGGCAGACACAAAGGACGTCCCTGGACATGGAAGGCCACCAAAAATTCCTGGCAACTAATTCTCTGGTGGCATTGATCCTGGGATGTCCACACAAAACAGAGTTATGACACTCACCCAGCAAACGAAGACGCAACGAGGCAGGTACAAATAATTTGTCAGTGGGGGTACCGTCTGGAGCGAGATGTTGACCCTCCAGTATCTCGTCGGTCAGGTCAGGTGATGTCGCAGCCACGAAAATGTCAGACGGTAGAATAAGTTCAGGAGGAGTCTCAGGCGGTTGATATGCTTGAAAACTACGAGACAAGGCATCCGCTTTAGTATTCTTGCTTCCAAGCCTAAAGGTGACACAGAAATCAAATCGGTTAAAAAACAAGGCCCACCTTGCCTGTCTGGGATTCAACCCTTCAAGAAATAACAAGTTCTTATGGTCCGTAAGGACCGTAACCCGATGCAAAGCCCCTTCCAAAAAATGGCGCCACTCCTCAAATGCCCATTTAATGACTAGTAACTCCCTATTCCCTATATCGTAATTTCTCTCTGCTTGAGAAAATTTGCGGGAGAAGAAGGCACATGGTCTGAGATTGGTAAGAGTGGAAGAACCCTGGGACAATATGGCCCCCACACCGTCCTCAGATGCGTCTACCTCGACCACAAATGGTTTGTTCTGATCATGCTGGATCAGGACCAGAGTGTTAGAGAAGCAACTCTTTAGATCCTCAAAAGCCTTCACAGCAGCCGGAGACCAATTCATGACATCTGCCCCCTTACAGGTGAGATCGGAGACAGGCTTAACAATTACCGAAAAATTCTTTATAAACCTCCGGTAAAAGTTGGCAGACCCCAGAAAATGTTGGAGCACCTTCAGGGATGAAGGTCGCACCCAATCTCGGATAGCCTGTACTTTGGTGGGGTCCATCTTGAACGCAAAGGGAGTCAATATATACCCCAAAAAGGCCACCTCCTGGACCCCAAAAGAACACTTCTCACTCTTAATAAATAATTTATTCTCACCCAACACTTCAAGAACTTGTCTAACGTGAGCCATATGAGATTCCCAATCAATAGAAAAAATGAGGATATCGTTGGTATAAACAACCATAAATTTACCAATGAAAGGTCTAAAAATGTTGTTAACAAAATTTTGAAAAACCGCAGGAGCATTACTTAACCAAAAGGGCATTAATAGATACTCATAATGACCCTCTGGGGTGTTAAAAGCGGTTTTCCACTCATCCCCCTCACGGATTCTGATCAGGTTGTACGCCCCCTTCAGATCCAGCTTGGTAAACCAACAGGCACCCTGAACCTGATTCAGCAAGTCAGGAATGAGAGGTAAAGGGTACCTGTTCTTAACAGTAATTTTGTTGAGCTCTCTATAATCGATGTAAGGTCTCAACCCAACATCCTTCTTGCTCACAAAAAAGAACCCAGCACCCATGGGAGAGACCGAAGGTCGGATATGTCCCTTGGCCAGACTCTCCTTGAGGTAATCTCTCATAGCCTGACGCTCTGGTGTTGAGAGATTATAAATCCGGCCCTTAGGATATTTGTACCCCTCAATAATTTCGATGGGGCAATCATACTGACGGTGGGGGGGGGAAGAAAGTCTGTTTCAGACATAGTAAATACATCTAGAAAATCCCCAATATACTCAGGCAAACTTGTGGATTTACCGGTAAGACCTAACTGCAAAACAGACTTGCAACAATTTATACAATTTGGTCCCCACCTCTCTAATTCCCCTGATGCCCAATTAATTACCAGGTTATGACTCTGTAACCAAGGTATCCCAAGCACCAGGTCGGCAGGCAAATTCTTTAAAACCAAAAACAAACAGGTTTCAACATGATGGATTCCCACCATCAAAGTGACCTCAGAAGTACAAAATTCAGCTCCGCCACTATTAAGAGGGGTGGAGTCAAGTGCTATAATCGGGATAGTCTCCTTAAGGGAAGCCAAAGGGACACCCAAGGATTGAGCAAACTCAAAATCAATAACATTGCATGCCGAACCTGAATCAATAAAAGCCCTCCCAGATCCTCTGGACTGATCAAAGGAAATGACACAAGGTAATAGGATCTTCTTCCTTACCACAGTCGGAAGTACCTTAACAACTGAGGATGAACTCTTGGAAGGAGGAAGTTTGGGACATTGCTGACGCCAATGGTTCTTGTCTCCACAGTAGAAGCAGACCCCCTTTAAACGTCTCTGCTCCCTCAGGGTGGCTCCAAGTTGCATTGGTTCTTCAGGGACCATGCCAGGAGATGGAGTTTGAAGAGTAGTCTCTGGAAGAACGACCACCGGAAAGAGAGTCGAGCGTTCCTTCTGCCTCTCCCTGACACGTCTGTCTAGCTTAATGGCTAGAGTCCTAGTCTCTTCTAATGACTCAGGGGTAGGGTAACTAACTAGGAAGTCCTTAAGCTGATCAGAGAGCCCCACTCTAAACTGACTCCTTAATGCAGGATCATTCCAATTAGAGGAAATGCACCACTTCCTGAATTCTGCACAATAATCCTCTACTGGACGGTTACCCTGCCGAATGTCCCTTAGCTGAGTCTCCGCCACCGTGGCTAAGTCAGGCTCCTCATACAACAGTCCTAGGGCCTGAAAAAAAGCCTCCACCGACTGCAGACAAGGGGAGTCACGGGGCAAGGAAAAAGCCCGGTCCTGCGGGTCACCCTGCATCAGAGAAATAATAATTTTTACCTGCTGCGGCTCAGGTCCCGAGGAGTTTGGGCGCAAATCAAAATAAAGCTTACAGCTTTCCTTAAATGAGGGGAAAGTCTTGCAATCCCCAGAAAAATGATCAGGGAGCTTGACATGAGGTTCCAGGGAGGAACCACAGGAGCAGCCGCAGGGGTGGTCTGCTGCTGCTGCTCGTGAAATTGGAGCCTTTCAGCCAAGTCCTGGATCATTTGCGCCATGTTCTGGACTTGGTCAGTAAGTGCTCGCAACTGATCCATGAATTTTTAGGCCTGTTATTCTGTCACGACAGGAACAAGGGGGAGAAGTGCAGCCTGACTTAACCCCACCTCTGTCCCTGCCTATTTTCCATACCCAAGGCTAAAGGTCCGGGGGGAGCTGGACTGGACGGCAAACCCTACTCTGCTACGTGAGGGTGCAGGGAAGGGAGAACAACAAACGGACACGGAAACAAACAGACACAATAGTCGAATAGTCAGGCAAACAAAGGTCAAACCAGGAATGTACGTCAGGATCCGAGGATGAGGCAAAAGCAAGGTCGAGGTCACAAGCAATAGGTCAGGTAATACGGCAGGTCACAAGTGGAAATACGCACAGCACTGCAAGGAAGGAACTTTAATAACTTGTCTAGGCAGTTGCCATCTTTAAATAGCCTGCCCAGGATCATGTGATGTGGCCAGCATCACATGACCTGAGGCGGAGCATTGCTGCCAAAACAATATGCAAAGTAGCCATGTGGTGTGATCAGCACCACATGGTTAAAAACCCAAAAGATAATTAACTGATGAAGTGCTGGCTGATCAATTCCCAACTGCTCGTCTCTAGGGGGGTGGAGAGGTCCGGCGGCGCTGCGCGGAGGGAGCACGTCGCCGGCCTCCCGTTACAGGTGGCTGTAGTTGATTACAATGAGACATGAGTATGTTTGCCCTCAAATGGAGCGCAATGACCTTTTCCACTGGTCAGAATGGAAGTAGTCTATCCAAGGGGTCCAGATCTCAAAGAACTTGTCATGACGATCTGCTAGAACAGAAGTCAACTTCTCATTAATCATAGAAAAGACTAAAAAGTCTAATTGTCTCTTGACCTCAGAGAAATCCAGAGAATTCCTCTTCAAGGCCTTAGCAATGATCTACTTAGTAGCCAGAAAAAAAAAAAAAAAAACAATCAGCCTCCGAGAATTTGCTGTGACCTGATACCAAATTAATAGTCCCGAATCCAAAATCTTTTCCCTTGGGGGCAAGTCCACCAAATACCATGTTTTTACCCAAAAAGACACAATCCCCCCCCCAAAGGTGAGGGAAATTGTCAGTGCGTCTTATAGGGTTAAACTAGGAGCTTAAATTATGTGAATACAGCACTTCTTGTGCTGGCAGTACTGTGACTTGCACACAGCCTGAGGACATAGGCATGCTCTGTGATCTCACGTTGTGCAACATTTGGTCACAACACGACAGGAAGGGCACAGGAAATCAGCAGTGGTGGCTGCGAAATAGGAGAGGTGGGTTGATTTTTTTTTATTTCATCTGATCTGAGGTCTGATTAACATTGGGGGGCTGATCTGAAATCTGATTGGTCTGAGCTGGGATGTAATTAATTTTAGGATCTTATTTTCCTCCTCTATATCTTAGGTATGTGTTATAGACAGGTGCGTCTTATAGGGCAAAAATACGGTATGTAGCATATCACCAAGGGACTGACAGCCCCCCCGTTGGGAGGGTAGCCTGGCACCTTATGAGCTATCCTACACGGGACTAAATACCATTGAAATGACGTTTCAGGCATTAATGTGTTTTAGGCACTCTTAAAAGTGGATTCACGATTTGGTTCCATTGTTCAATGGATAGGGTAGAACCCAAATCAGATATAGGACAATTGGGATCAGTAGGAAGTATGTACCAAGTTTGAGTAAATTTGTCTAATAAGGCCACTAGAGTGTGGGTAGCGCAGGAAATATGTTTCAAAACAGGACAATGTTAGAGAAGTAATTATGTTCTTAAGGAGGGTAGAGATAAAATGTTTCATTTGGAGGTAACAGATTATTTCTGATGATGGAAGTTCGAATCACCTCTGTAGAGAGGTGAAATAGGAAACACCCCCAATGAAAAATAGGTGGTAGATGATTTTTCATTAGCAGGAAGCCAGCAATAAAGGTATTTTACAGAATCCCAGACTTTAAGAGAGTGCTTAATAAAAGGATTGGTGATGATAGGTCAGGAGGTAGGAGAAGACCAAAGAATTGAATCAATAGAGAAAGGGGAGACCTCCAAGGCCTTCTGCAGAAATCGGATATACATCAGTTGTATGGTTTTTTGAATATGATTTGGACAGGGAATTAAAGATACAACAGTTTTTGCAAAACATTTTAAAGTGGTTGTCCGCTTTTGTATTGCTATTAGATCGGTAGGGGGCTGACTGCCTACCGGTTTGAAGAGAATGCAGCACTCTTATGAGCGCTGTGTCCTGTTCTCTACGTACTAGAATAGGAAAGAGCATCCTATTGAAATCAATGGTACGGCGGAGTTGTAGTTACACCTGCTCACCGCTACAATGTCGACAGCAAGCAGGTAAACAGTGAACAGAACACAGGCTGATCTGATCTGATCTGGATGACCTATGCTGAGCATAGGTCATAAATATTACAAAAGCATACAACCCCTTTATGGGAATTAACTCTAAGACATAGTAGCTGCTCCAACTTTCCAGAAGTAGCCTCAGTTTATGGACAAGAGGTGGATACTGTATGTGAGTATAGAGTATCCTATGAGATCGTAAGGTAAACCCATATAATCCAAATGACTATTGAAAAAGAAAATTGGAGAGAAATTGAAAGACCAATGGTTGTCGGAGCGACAAATTGAAGGTCATTGATTTGGCATTGCTAATTAGGGAGAGAAGTGTGTGGATGTACAGATGCAAGGCCAATCCCTTTGATATCGGGAGTTGCTACATATCTGAAGTGCTAGGGGTTCCAAGGGCAATATACTGTAAATAGTAAAGGAGATCTCTTTTGTGTGCCCAGCCAGTTAGAAAATAACTCAGATTGAAAGCCCTTATAGCTGACAAACGCCTGAGGCTTAGCATAGGGCACACAAAGCCAAGTAAAGAACTCAGTGGGAAAAGCCCAAGTCTCAATACATATATAATAAGTAGGGCCAGGTCAGAGTAAACCTTGTAGATATCCACTGAGAGCATCATGGCAGGGATACTCCTAGTATCTCCAAATGTTGTCCAGGACCTGACATCTGGGTATAAAACTCACTTGGTTCTTGCACACCAATGAACTCAGATCAGTCAGAAAAACCTAAGATTCCACTGGTGCTTCAACCCTAGTGTATATATCTCTCCCTCAGATTTTGGTGCCGCAGTATCGCAGCCGCACCGCACTGCCAGCTGCTGTAATGCCTCCAAATATAATATATAATTATATATATATATATATATATATATATATATATATATATATATATATATATATTATATTTCAACTCAGATCAGTACTGAGGTGCATAGCTAAAATCTTGGTAGTTTCATATCTATGTTTATATGAGAGATGGGACAGTAATTGACTTTGTCAAGAGGGTCCTTTTCAGGTTTGGGGATTCTGGTTCTTTACTATTTTTTATTGCTCCCATTCAGATGATTGACTGTATGATTGCACCTTGCTGTCCAGCTTACAATAATGGTTGCCAGGAACCCTAAACTAAACTTATATTTTTGAAGGTCTGATGGTTATATTTGATGATTTGACAATGAAAAAGTTTTTTAATGCCTTCAATATGAATACAATCCAACTTTATGTATGGGTCACATAATATCACTCAATACTTGCAATTCAGATTGCTGCACAAAATTGTAGCACTTCTCTCTGACAGTAGTCATATTGAGGATTCTATTGGATGCAACGTTTGTAGTTTACGGTGAATTCACATGATCTACCCACACAAGGATAGCTGAAAACATATATCACATAATCAATAGGACATGACCCTTCCATATGGCATGTACCGTACAGCTGTGTGCATTGAGGATTTCAAGCAGTGAGATGTTCTCTAAACCAACAGCATTACTTTTGAAACATTTATGAGGTGGTTGCAACCCTATAATTGATAGAACATATACAGTAGGAAGCATTAGAAGGTCAATCCAATACAGAGTCGACCAAGAAAGCTGCAGTGACCTAAAAGACTAAGGATTGTTCCTGTGATAGGTTATTAGATTAATGTCATCCTGGTTAATATTGATAATTATCAAGATAAAGAAAAAACAAAAAAACAGAAACTGTGCTCAGTGTTCGAGGATCAAGGGAACTCTAACTGCATCCTATGGCTAGTTATTCTGATTCTTGTAGACAACACCCTTCCTGTGGTATAGCTATAGGGCTTGCTGCAGTCATGGTTGGAACTGGGCAACTAAGACATGGAGGGTGGTCCACAGGCCTTCATTACCACACATGCTAATTGGGCAGAGTGATTCAGATGCACCATTCCAGTGCCTTCACCAATATTCTTTCACTGTATAATTTGATTGTACCACCAGTAATCCTTACATTAACCCCTTTACTACCCTAGATCACCAGGGATACAGGAATTAACACCATCAGTGCCCTAGACCAACAGGTATAATGTGATTAGCCTCTTTACTGTCTTATACCAGGGATGGATCCTCACAATGGCTTTTGGAATGAACATCCAAACTATGCCAGACCACGGATAGGAATCCTCTGGCGCTCAAGCTATTACTACTGTTACTGAAAGTACACCTCTCAGCATGCATACTTGCTCTGCACGTCTCAGAACTTCCATACAAGTGAATGGAGCATGCTGGGAATTATAGATTCGGAAGATTGCTTTCCCTGTGCTAAACCAATAAATATAACTCACTGCCCTAGATCATCAGTAATACTGACACTAGCACTTTTACTACCGTAGATCATCAAATATACAGACATTTATTATCCAGAAATATTCCTATATTTGGCGTATTTCTGGTGCAGATTGCAGCGCAGCGGTTAGTTGCGCTGCATTCTGCAACTTTTCCCCACTCACGCCAAGTCTAAAAAAGTGAGTGTGGTGTGGGTGAAGGTAACTGGCCAGCAGGCCCATCTCATTCATCATTTTCTACGCATGTTTTAGGCGTAGAAAATGGTCTAAATGTAAGAAAGCAAAGAAGCTGGCTTACATTTAGACTGGAGCTTGATACACTGAAGTTATGTCGAGGCCTGCGTCTCTTCATAACTTCGGCAGATCCACCGCCAGCTATAGGGGTTATTAAGACCCGTGTCTCAAACACTAGTCTTAATAAATGACCCCCTAAGTTCTTCACTGCCCCACAAGACCAGGGATGCAGATAAGAACATTCCTGGTGCAAGGCCTACATGATCAATAATACCATTTACCTGGATTGGCTGCATTACAGTTAATTATTAGGACACTGTACATTAATATATATTTGATGAGATTCTGTATAGCCCGGCTTAGATGGAACAATGACTAATAAAGGTGCACTGCGGCGGTAATGCAATTGATAATATATGGCTAAACCCTCACGCTGATGTTAAAATGAGACTTGACACGACTTCCATGTTGCTCATGTTTGTGCCCTGGCCTTCTGGCTTCGGTGGTATGCCGAGGTTGGTAGTTGCCAGGGGCCACGTGTAGTTTTGGTTGTCGGTTTGTTCCCTTCTTATTGTATACTTCCCTTCTTCCCTGTCTTGTTCTCATGGGGTTAACATATTGACCTGGGTGTGGTCACTAGGTGCTTTTAGTCTGTTGTTGCTAGCCTGTTGGGTTAGTTGTGCTCCAGCCTCCGTTGGTGCTGGAGCTATGCACCTTTCCTGGGATTCCATCTGCCCAGTCCTTGTGGCCACCTTATATGTCATCAAGGTCTTCTCTTCCTCATGCCTTTCCCGGTTATGTGGTGTGTGGTTTATGTTCCGGGTCGGTGTTTGGTCTGTGACTGCCATGTGTCTTCTGACATGGAGTCCAGACATTCCCTGTATGTATGTGCCTTTGGTGAGAGGGCTCCAGGGTTCCCCGGAGGGGGAACAGCGAAACTGTGTGCTGTTGCTGTTGAGCTGGTTCCTGGGTGTGTTGTGTGTACTGAGTCCTGTTAGGTGTTCGGGTTCCAGTATATGAGCCTGGGTTCCAGCCTTTGGTGTGTGGGCTGCTGGTGCTTCTTCCAGCAGTATCTGCAGGTAAGTTGCCAGGTGCACCGGGACCATCCTGGAGGTGCAGCCAGTGAGTCTCGGCTAAGTGCATCCCTACCATCTATGGCTCTGTGAAGAACGGGGCTCACTGGGTTTCTGCCCTCTGGGTTTGGTCCCTAGTATTTCCGGTGCACTTGGTCCAGTGGTATTCCTTGCCACTGGCTCCTTACCTGCTGATCCGGTCTTCACTGTAGTGTTTCAGTCTGTGCTCGGTGTGGTGTTTCCCTCCCACACCGTAGCGTGACAATGGGTTAGTATTGAGTATGAGAACTCTTTACATCATATTGTGGTTATTTCTTGTACAAAACCATAACAACATTGTCAAAAAGATGTGAGGGCGCACCACTATATTTGAAAGTGCATAGAGTTTTTTCTAAGGGATTATATAGCAATCTTGTAAGGTGGTAGACAGATCTCCTTAGTTATAAATGGCTAAATATTAATAGTTTGTATGCATAGTGCACTGTACTGCCTAATTATAGGCTTTATTTCTTGGGCTATGTGGAATATGAGGCCTACTATTGTATTATTGCTTTTGTATAATATGCAGTTATGTGCACTGCACCTATTGGTCAGATGTTCCAGTTTATGCAAGTCCCCATGTCCTGATGTAGTTGGGATGAACCAAAGAATATATAAAATATGAGTTTCCTGCCATTCAGTTGGCTGTGAGCGAATGAGCAGGGTAGTGTACCCGCTAAAGTAAAGTACTGCAGGGGTTAGCTTATGCCAGTCCATTTGTCCAAACCAGTTTGGGATATGGAACATTTCCTGGGTCCTTAGAAGCTATGTATCCAATCCAGTAAAAACCTGAGATAGTGGGATAGAGGAACACAGCAGCTGCATTCTAAAGTGGAGCTAAGGAAATGTACTAAGGTTGGCCTGAACTCTGTGACTAAATCAGAGCCAGTAACTGATAGACTGCCACCAGCCGCCATTGACCACAGCTAAGATTGTGTCCACATACTGAGGGACCATTTATTTGATTGCAACCTCTAAGTGTTTGAGACATGCCTCTGTTTCTTATAGTGTCATTGAAGTCCTTCTAGCCATGCTACTCGGCCACATTAAAATGTGAGAAGAAAATGTGGCGTGCTCAAATGGACTCTGCATCTGCTGAGCATTGCTTCTTGGAGAGAATTTCTCCCTGATGATGAAGACCAACAGATCCTGTACAGCAATTCATGAAGGCTGAACCAGTCTGAACTAAGAAACCACACTGGCTCTGTTCACAGGACTCTGACATATGCTTGAGCCCGAAACATTGCACCAAAAATTGCATACAGTATTTAAAATGATTAAATCTGTAGATTCTAGAGAACAAACATACAGATAAGATTGTATTACATTGTCTTATAGCTAAGGGTATAATAATAAGGCTATTGCCTGTTACAATATTACAGGAAGAATTTTCTTAATTTGAGATATGTTTGTGAATCAGAGCAATGATGCAGAGATACATCTAATATGTATGGCCAGCTTAAAGAACATCTGTCAGCATGACCAATCCTCTTAAACCAGGCATACTGCTTGATAGGGTTGATTATGCTCATGATCATCAGTAAAATGACTCCTCTCTTGGTGAAATTCTTGGTCACATGTTTGAGAAATCTACAGCTTATCTCATATGCTAATTAGTGTTTAGTGCACCAAGGGACAGGCCTAGCCCCTTGGAGCATCCCTTTACCACTGCCTTTCTCCCATAGCCAATAACCCTCCCTGTGAGAGCTGCATCCCACTTCTATGCAGCGGTCCACTGCTAAAGGGGTTCAAATGCGTTTTTGTACAAATCTTATGTGTGTGTTGTAGAAGGAGTTGACAGGCCGTTAGTAACCTTATCTAAGTTCCACCTTCAACATAAGGAAGAATAAGTCAGTACAGAGAAGAATGTGTTGGGAGTGGGACAGAGAAGTGTAAGGAAGCAAGGAACAGCCCTGGGGTAGAAACAGCCAAAGTGGATCAAAAGAAAAGAAAGGCTTTTATACCAGCCTCTGAGAAAAAGAGAAATGAGAACTTTGGGGAGCATACCAGTGTTAAGAGGTGGTGCAAGCAACAACAACTGTGGAGATAGCTTGTTTCACAGGCTTATGGACTCTGCAGATAACTTATCCGGGAGATGAAAATTTTCAGGAGCTAGATATACTTTGGATACATCTCAAAATTGATCTCCACCAAAGTCACCCCGCCTAACACCAGGCAGAAACCACAAAGTCAAGGAATGCCCTGAAGGGAAAAAAAAACATGCACCCTTCCCATCACTGCATGCCTTCAGGGAGTGCCAGAGTGAGGACTGCTGCTGTGAGTAACTACTACCGCTGTCATTTCTACCTCCACTTTTCTCTGCTACTTCTCTTGCCTCTCTTGATCCTGTTGCATGAGTAATAGAATCAGGCAGCCTCATTGTCTTCCTGCCTAGCCCTGTAGTCATGTGCATGTGCCGGTGAATGATCAATCGGCTCATGCACAGCAGATCTTAGTAGGCTTTCCCTGATGATCTGAACATCATAGGCCATATACAGTTCAGATCTCAACATCAGGAAAAGCCAATTGAGATGTACAGTGCATGCGCCATTGAACATTCACTAGCACATGTGCAGGATTACATGATCAGGCTTACCTGGCTTGTCACTCAAGGGGAGGGGGAGTGGCTAAGGTAGACTGAACACCTCATTAGCATAATAAATAAAACTGCAGATTTCTCAATTACAGGGCAATGGATTTCAACAAGAGAGGGGTCATTTCACTGAACATGGTCAACCCTACAAGGCAGTATGCCTGATTTAATAGGGTTTATCACAAGGATGCACAACAGTATTTCAGTTGGTAATACCCATTTAAGTTTTATTTTTGGCCCTTAGAATTGGTTCAGTCTGACAATGTGGCCCCCAACCAGAAAAGGTTGTGCACCAATGGTTTATCATTTTGACAGATGATCTACATCTGACAAACAATAAATGGATAGAGTGTATCTTCAGAAGGTATAGAGTTAGTAGTTGTACCTGATGGGATCTTAAAGGGACTGTCCTATCTCAACATTTTTGGAATATTGCTAAAATATGTCATAAATAACACACGCGGAGTACTCACTTTACAGATTCCCCGCTGCTGATGTTTAGCCTCTGCTCTGGTACCCTCTTCTCTCCACTTCCTCTTCTCAGTCTTGACACAATGGAAATGGCTGATATACAGGCAGATGCTTGTCCACCATGCTATACCATGAGAGAGAAGCTGGACAACAACCCCAAACATCCAACCAGTGTCATTAAGAAAGTGATAATATAGCCCCCACAGAGCCCTGATCTCAACATCATTGAGTCTGTCAAACATACAGCCAACGTCATTAAGAACTATCATCAGTGTAAAGGAGAACAAAGAGTCCAGAAAGTGATAATTTCACTTCATCACTTCACTTCACTGACATTTCATCAATGTCAACATGATCCAGTCTGTCTGGGATTAGATGAAGAGACAGAAGGATTTGATCAAGCCTACATCCTCAGATAATCTACGGTTAGGCCTCTTTCACATTAGTGGCATCACGGATCCGGCGGGTGAAGGGTGCCGCCGGATCCGTGCTGCTGCAAGTACACGTGAGGAGCCGGAGCAGCGCTCCGCCCCACACGTGTCACATACACACACACACATAGACATACACACAGACATACACATACACAGACATACTTACATGCTCCCAGCATGCTCCGCACAGCACAGGAGGACGGCGTGCACATAGGAAGATTCCCCACAGCACCCTCTGCTGGAGGGAGAATCTTCCTATGTGCGCGCAGTCCTCCTCCTCCTGCGATGTGTGGAGCTGCTGGGAGCATGTAAGTATGTCTGCGTATATGTGTATGTCTGTGTGTATGTCTGTGTGTATATCTGTGTATATGTGTCTGTCATGTGTGGTGTACTGTGGATGGATCCGTCATGAACTCCATTGAAAGTCAATGGAGGACGGATCCATTTACTAGTGTGTCACACTGAACGGATCCGTCCCCATTGACTTGCATTGGGGGTCATGACGGATCCGTCTTGGTGTGGATGCCCAGGACGGAGAGCAAACCGCAGCATGTTGTGGTTTGCTCTCCGTTCTGGAGACGGAACGGAATGCTTTTAGGAGCATTCCGTTGTCTTCAGTTCAGCTTTGTCCCTATTGACAATGAATAGGGGCAAAACTGAAGCCTTTTTTTTCCAGTATTGAGCCCCTATGACGGAACTCAATACCGGAAAAAGAAAACGCTAGTGTGAAAGTAGCCTTAGTTCTCCGACCTCCCTGCCAAGTGCAAATGTACTTAGAAGAATTTATAGTGTTTTGAAGGCAAAGAATGGTCACGCTGATTGGATTCAGATTTTTCTTTTATTCATTCACTTAGCATTTTAGAATTTGATAAAATAAACAATTAAAACTTCTATTTTTCTAAGCATTCTTACTTTGCAGCATTTTTTCCACACCTGCTCATTTAAATGTGGACAGTACCATGTAAACAAATGCTACACATTTTCATTAAATAATGCATTTTCAGTTGAATGAAACTACCCATAGCCAGTCTGAATCAATATCAATGTGTAATTGTAATGGATGGCACTCTTGACAATGAGTAATGGAGAAGATAGTGATGAAATTGTAGGTAGGTCATTTGGGAAACTAAGGAACTGGAGAAATCACCTAACCATCATATATCAAAATATTTCAATAAGTGACATGGTAGATTACATTTCATCAACTCAAAATGAGTAACTCTCTGGACAATCAAGCTGCTGACTGGTGGCATTGTGTTCATCTTATAGAGAAATGCAAAAAGGAAAAAAAAACACAGAAAGTAACTGCATTGTTATAGACTCGAACTTCCACACAATAAGCACAAAGACCACGATTTATGAGCACAGAGGACAATTTGAAGTTTGTCTTTAAATGTGACCGTTCCTGCAAAATTAACAGTCTTTGTGACAAATTAATAAAAAAGTCTCACTTTGCTTGGTTAATTAGATAGGAACTTTAATGAGATTTTTTTAACCTACTGCCTCATAAAGTAGTCTGCTTGCTGCAGATGCTAAAAATTTTTTAGATAGACCCCTCCATTGCACCACTATACTCCTCTTTGTTTTCTGTCCCACATATGTTACCACAGATACAGGGAGGAAGAGACCTCAGCTCTCCTCAGTGGGCATCTCCTTTTGGCTGTGATGCTATCCATTTGCAGTGGAACGATTCACAGCCAATATAGAATTAAATAACAGCGTTGGTAAAAATCAAGTTTGAGTCTTTATTGAAGATGGCAAAATACGTGTAAACATTTTCGGCCACAATCGGCCTTCATCAGACACTTTGCCGCAGGTAGGGTACTGAAGAGGAAAGTAGGCGCTGGTGGTAAGTAATAGTGGTGTTGGTGAAGCGCCTCACCAACACCACTATTACTTACCACCAGTGCCTACTTTACTCTTCAGTACCCTACCTGCGGCAAAGTGTCTGATGAAGGCCGATTGTGGCCGAAAACGTTTACACGTATTTTGCCATCTTCAATAAAGACTCAAACTTCATCTTTACCAACGCTGTTATTTAATTCTATATTGATGGTGTGGGAACCCTATAACAGCAACATAAAATGAGCAGTGTGCCACAAAGTATTTTATAACGATTCACAGCCAGGCAGCAGGCTGTTCTCCTGAGATTTGGTAAATCTCACAAGATCAGGCTATGTACACAAGTACAGCGAGTAGTATACTCACTTACACAGCCAAATCTCACAAGAACATCTTGTCTTCTCCCTGGCTGTGAAGTGGTCCTCTGCAATTGTGTTTCAAATCTGTTTTTATTAGTAATTGAAAGTACAAGTCAAGGCATTTACAGAGTCATATTTTGTTACAGGTGTAGACATTCAAATCTTGCGATACAGAAATATGACATATGTTTGGGAAAGTCTTAATAGTGGCTCAAGATTGCAATATGAACTTTGCACATTATAAAGAACCAATTCTTATATTTAACAAAGAACAAATAACATTAGCTCTGCGAGTTCAGGCAGGAAGATCGTTCAGTGGGGTGGGGGGTGGGGTAGGGAGGGGGATGGAGGGAGGTTTAGACAGAATGTTTTTTAGGAGTTTGAGATGTCAGACATAATGTGTGTGCGCCCTGAATGGTAATATCTGCACTTAGAGGTTGCATAGAGGTTATCAGTTCCAGCGATGTAAGATGAGAACAATCAGAAATAACAGCAGAGCGACGGAGGGTCCGCGAACGGCTCTCCTACTGAAACCCCTAGGGTCGCCTTATGATCGTTTGTCCATAAACTTCATCCAGGGGGACCATGTCTGCAAGAATTTAGGTCTAGTATGTGATTCCCAACTAGCAAGTTCTTCAAACCTGCAAATTTTGTGGACTTTATCAATCCACTGGTCTATTGTTGGAGGGGTGGTGTTTCGCCAAAGAAGTGGTATTAAAAGTTTGGCTGCAGTGATTAGGGGAGTAACTAGGTCTTTATTAGACGGTTGGAAGGTGTCCCCAGAGAGCCAGAGGAGAACCAGTTCCCTGTTTAAGGTGAATTTGACCTCTGGGCAGACCTGGCGTATTACTGATTCCACATCACTCCAGAATTGCCTTAGTAGTTTACAGTCCCAGAATATATGAGGGAGGGTCCCTTTATCTACCATACACTTCCAACAGTGGTTATTGGGGATAACTCCAATCTTATAGAGATAGTCTGGGGTTCTGTACCAACGGGTAGTTGTTTTAAATGTGTTTTCCTGAATTTTTACACATCTTGAAAACCCGTGTGATTGAGCGAGAATAGTAGCTATTTCTTTCTCCATGAATGAACGTTGAAGTTCTTGTTCCCAAAGAGGTATAAATGCAGGTTTGGTGGGTGCATTTAATTTAAGTAAAGTTACATATATTTTAGAGAGCAGCTTAGGGGAGGTGAGTCAAGGAGAGTATAATTCTCTAACCAGGTGGGGTCTAGTTTTGAGTCAGCATATCTATTTTTATATTTTTTGAGGGATGAAGAAAGGTCTAAAATTTGAAGGCTAGACAAAGGGGTCATTGAGTGTTGGGAAATTAAAGATATTAGCTCCTCCTCTGAAGGAGAATTAATGGCTTCTGTAATTCTAGTGTTAGGAAGTTTGTCCCACCAAGTAGAAATTTCCTTATTAGCTAAAGCTGGGGGTATAGATCTAATAGGTGCTAACGGGGAGATCAAGCCCCTAGACACAGTGAGACCAGGGTGTGCCCTGCATACTCTCAGCGTACCTCTAGTTAAATCGCTAACGACAAGTTGTCGATTCAGAGGGGGGAATTTAAGCCACAACCAGTTCTGGTATCTTGTAGACAACACCTCTCTCCAGCTCCAAGTAAGGGGCGGTAAGTTGGGGGTTGGCTAGTAATGACCACCTCGCTAAGTGTAAAGCTTTGTAATACAATAACATATCTGGTAGCGACACTCCTCCATTTCCAGACTTTTGCGAAAGTTGGTCGTATGGTATCCCAGTTCTTTTATTGTTCCAGAGAAACCTCTTAAAAAGCGTATGTATCTTATTAAGAGATGACAGTGGAATATCAAGAGGTAATACCTGTAGCATATATAGAAGTTGTGGTAAGACAAATGTGGAAAGTATATTTTTCCTCCCAAACCAGGGCACATTTTTTTTTGTAGTAGTGGAGGGTAATTGATGCGAAATAAAGAAGTTAGGTCTGATGGGATGCGTACACCTAGATACTTAATAGCTAGAGATGAGCAAATCATTCAAAATATTATTCGCCGAATTTCTGACAAGATTCGTATTTAAACGAACTTATTCGTCGAATCTACATTTAGAAAATCAATCGTTGTTTTGTGAACATTCCTTCGTAAATTACGTACGTACAGTCAGCGTAGTTAAAAGTACGTAATACGTAAGCATTAGCGTACGAATACTTAGCGTACCATTCCCGCGCGAAAGCATCATACGCACGATGCTAGGCCGCGGCCTACAGTCTTTAGAGGTAGACTATATGAACTAGAAAAATAAGGTGCTCACTGCTGCTAGCTTTCAATAAGTTAATAATTTACTAAAAACACCGTACAATAAGTGCATTAATAAGACACATTGCAGTACCAGAAAAAGAACACACACAATGGTCTAAAATGCTGTACCATTAAAAACAGTGTAGCTAAAATACAGCAAATACATAAGTATGCAAACATTTTAGTGCAATCAATTTCACATTTGCAAGCATAAAAGGCTCAGATATACGTTTGAGTCTCTGCTTATGGCTCCTAGTTGGCTTGGCAATGATAAAACAGTCTGTCTGGAACACATATTCCAAAATTCAATTGTAATCCACGTGAGGTAAAATTGTAATCCAAACAGGTAATATGTAATCCACATGGATAATAGAGAATAGCAGCAAATAGAGAACCCTTTTTGCAAAAGGGGCTCCCAAATAACCTGAGAAGGTGGGAAAAAGGAGAATAGGCGCACTTCGGCGCAACAGGGAATTTTCTGCAGAATGGGGGGAGTCCTGAGAGCCAATATATCTGGGTGAGAGTCAAACGGGGCAATACAAACAAACACACAAACATAAAAGTGCCAACTAGCTCTCACCCGTCAGGTGCAGTCCATGGTGTGGCTCCTAAAGGTCCTCCTGCAGTCCTTGATAGCAGCCAGTAGTAGGTTCCTCAGATGAGGGACCTGAAGTCCGCCTCGCTTGAGCTGCTGCTGAAGCTCATCAGAGGACGCTCCTGCCTCTTGAAGGCCACGCTCGCTGCGGTGGTGGAACTTCAGCCTCTTCTTCCTTCAGTTGGACTTGACCGGGTCCGGGTGGTGGTCACGCTGGTGAGCGCTGCAGCCACTTGCGCTTTTTCCGGATCCTCCTGACGGGACATCAGGGCTAAGGACTTCCAGCTGCAGCAGTTCCGGAAAGGTTGCATGCAGGGAAGAAGGCCCAGCTTCCCTGGCTGCTGCAGGCTTCACCTTCCACGGCAGCTGGTACTGGTGGATGACCATTGATTGGAAGGTGAATGATGATGTAGTGAGCTGACCCAGCTGAAAGGACTGTGGTGGTGGTGCTGGCAATCCAGGAATTAGAGGCTCTGGCTGAGGCTGTGGCTTTTCCCTGAACCGGAGGACGCCATCTGGGAACTCCTGCAGGCAGCGCAAGTGTCCTGGACCTGGTGGTTCATCCGGCCACACTTCTGGTTCCGTTTTAGGCACCAGAGGCTTTGACAGGAGGGTAACCCCGGTCACATATGGGCCTTTCAGGGACGCCATGGGGGTGTACTCCACCTGATCCCCCCAAGTACAGGCTATGAAGATTTTGTGGCAGGTACGGCCATTTCACCGACCTGTGGCCCACAAAATATTCCCTTCCATCTTTGTCATCCTGCAGGAAGCCAGACCCTCTCCCAACCGAGAACCAAAGCACAGTTCCCTTCCTGCGTTCCAACGAAGGATCTCCCGGCCTAGGGTGGTCAAGAACTTGTATGACCCAGTCCTCCACTGCGGTTTTATAGTCCCAGAGAGTCTGTGCATGGGCCGTCACAGATGGTGGAGCAATTGGGTTCTGGTGTATGGAAGGGTGGATCTCCTCCTGGGCGGAGAAGTGGACGCTCCAGCCGCCTTTGCTGTGCGAGACATAGCGGACACTCCAGCCGCAATAGATGCTCCAGCCGCCTCACGAGTCGCAGGCGCAGCAACTTCAGCAGGTGGTAAGGACACAGGCACTGAAGCTTGGTTTCTCTGGCAGAGTTGAACTTGTGACATCCTGATGTCTGGAGCACGCGGTGGTACAGGGAACTCGAACCTAAAGCACATTTCATCCCAATTTGGGCGCAGCTGTTTCTTAGCCATGATGCTTGCTCTAAAGTCAGCGCTGGTCTAAACTGGTTCAGAGTGGCTTCAGAGGAGGGTGGAGCACTGAGGGAGGAGTCTTCACTTCCTATACGTGCAAAATAGTTAGATCCCGGTGGGCTGTTTTTTTGCAGTTCAGAGGGGGGCGTATCTTCACTTTCCCGCTCTTGCGTGGGCGTATCGTCATTGTTCCGCCTCACGCATAATGCGTACGTTTCGTACGTTTCATACGTATAGTTAGCGTGTAAAATTGTTAGTACGTTTACGAATAATACGAA
The DNA here is from genome assembly GCA_900303285.1 of Rhinella marina. Lineage (NCBI taxonomy): Eukaryota > Metazoa > Chordata > Amphibia > Anura > Bufonidae > Rhinella > Rhinella marina. The sequence goes on from ONZH01007358.1 coordinate 143,552, forward strand.
GCGAATCCAAGGAAATTCTGATTCGCTTTGCAGCTGAAAATTTCCAAGATTTGATACGAATCAACGAATTGACGAATCGCTTCGCTCATCTCTATTAATAGCATCTGGAGGCCATTTGAATGGGGAGTCTTTTTTGAGCAGGGCCAGCTGGGAGGTCGGGACTGACACATTTAAAGCTTCAGATTTGTCATAATTAATTTTAAAATTGGAGATCTTCCCAAAGTCATCAAAGATCTGTAGTATATATGGAAATGCTTCTAAGGGGTTAGTGATAGGTATAAGGAGGTCGTCAGCGAAGGCTGCAGTTTTGTGCGTAAAAGAACCTAATTGAAGGCCTTTAATTTGGTCTGTTTGGCGTATTTTTTAATAGGAGCATTTCCAAGCAAAGAATAAAAGGGATGGGGACAAGGGACAGCCCAGGTGGGTACCATTGCGTATATGGAAGGAGTCTGAAAGGGTACCGTTAACTAGTATTCTAGCAGTAGGGGTGGAGTATAAGGAGAAGACGGCTTGAATAAAGGGGTCTGGGAAGTGAAAGGCTAGCAAACTGCATCTCATGAAATCCCAGCTGACCCTGTCAAAAGCTTTCTCCGCATCTGTCCCTAGCATTACCAGGGGAACATTGTTATGTTTGGCATAATAGGCTGCGTGGAGGACCCTAGAGACGTTGTGCTTCCACTCTCTTCCTCTTACAAAGCCCACTTGTTCTTCACTTATAATTTTGGGGAGTATAGAGGACAATCTGTATGCTAGGATTTTTGCCCACCATTTGAGGTCTGTATTTAATAGCGAAATTGGACGGTAGCTACTACATAATTCTGGGTCCTTACCCTCTTTGGGAATAATAGTGACATGTGCTTCGAGAGCTTGTGGGGGAAGTTCAGTTCCTGTCATCAAGGAATTGCATAAGGACACAAAAGGTCCTCTGCAATTGGACAGCGTCACAACCATGGAAAAGAAGACCCCCCACTGACAAGAGCTGAGGTCTCCTCATCCCTGTACCATTGGTTCTAATTAGCATAAGTGATGCCAGAAAACAAAGATGGGCATAGTGGCTCAAAGTAGTGGTCTATCTGAAAAATAAAGGTTTAGCATCTGCAGCAGGCGGACTACTTCGTAGGTTAAAAAAAAAAATCTCATGAAAGGTCCTCTTTAAGTGCCTCTTTAACTATGACAAACCTGATTTATATTCTGCAAAAAACCTGATTTGAACATTCTTCATCCACCAACAATCAGTTTATCATGGAGCTCAGGAAGCTTGGAAAAGGAGGGGAATTAATGGCTAATTTTTTGCAGAATTTATAAATTGCTAAATGACAAAAAAAAAACAAAAAACAGCATTTGACAATGCATCCTTCCACTTCTGCCACGCAAGCTCCAGAGACTGTGAGTAGTAATTAGTAAAATATAACAGAAACTATGTAAATTTGGTATCACTGTAATCATACCAACCCAAATTCCAAATAAATCGTAGTCTCTAATAAGAGAGCATATGAGTACAGCTGAACTATGGGCAATGTACAGTAGTTGTTACTTTGAAGATCTAAGAGATCTAGAGATTCTGATACATTATATCCAAATCACTGCTACATTCAGTGTGAATTGTTGTCAAGCCTTCTATAGATTCAAGTGGTCCATCAAGTTACAATATTAATTGGTTCCAAGACGACCATTGTATGTGGAAACCATTGTAGCTTGAGTAACGGGTTCCAAAGCCCCAAAATGTCTTCCAAGATAAGAGAATATGAAGATTTAAAAATATAAGCAGATAACTAAGACAGATAAAACAAGTCCTTACATGTAACAGTCAGGAATAGCTGCTAACTAATAATGCTACTGTATTTTACCAGTGAAGCGGCCTTGATTGGTTGGATCTGAGTCTGAGACATTGTATGTTGAGTCTAGTTTCAACTTACGATGGATCAGAAAAGACCACTGTATGTTGAAAATATTGTATCCTGGGGCTATTGAGGGATCATGAGGGACCACTGTATTTGGTTGTCAGTGTTCTCTTCAAAACCCAACCAGTAGTGTTATTAGAAGATTCTAATACCCATATACAATGTACAAATAATGTTCTCATTCAATTACACACATTTTCTCTGGCTATTATTATATAGCTGCTGACAGCTAGTGACATTTTTAATAGACACTCAGGCATTTTTTTTATCTCGTATCTTTTCAGTTTGAATAATAAATCACTGCTGCAGTCCACTGATGGATTCTGGCCTAGGTGGAAGCACAGAATGAGGAAATCTACAAACACAGTATGAGAAAAGCTACCAACTAGGCAGGAATCCATCAGCGAACCTCAGCAGTGTTCAGGAGGTGGTAAGTAGCGCACTTGCACTCCCATAAACTCTTGTCTAAGGATGCAGTTATCACATAATACATTTCATCTGTATGAATTGTGACTCATATATTTCACAGCGTATATGCCAATCTATCAGTCAGTACTCAATCCCAGTGTGCGTCACCTGCTGTTTGCTCTTTTTCTAATTTCTTTGTCCTGGTCAATGAGATTAAACACATACTCAGTTCCATCCATCAACTACCACTTGCTGCAGCAGACGGGCCATGCCAATCAAAAATCACAGAAAAAGATACAAAAAATCCTGCACAATGTGATAAATGGATATGCGGATGTACGTGGCAACTTTTATAAAAGAAAAATCGCAGAAAATAATGCCCAACGGCATAGATAGGTTTAGAGTAGGACCTGCCTGACTGAGACCACCTTGGTGCTGTTAGGCAGGCACAGATTTTTTGTGCTTTTTGATCAAAATATATTTTCTGAGAGTCTCAGATCTTATCATATCAGAGTGAAGGATTAGTCCATATAAAACGTTTGCATCTATTATATGAGTGCATTATTTTCTGTGATTTTTCTTTTATAAATGTAGCCATATACATCCGCATATTCATTTATCACATCGTGCAGGATGTTTTGTATCATGCTCTGTGATTTTTGATTAGGTAGTATACTCTTGAAGGAGTGGCAACTTCAAGTGTGAATGCACTTCTATTTTAGGAGTCTCGATTCTGTCTCCATGCGATTACTTCTCTCTTCGTTCTAGCGATCTGTGGAGGTCTCAACACTCAGACCCCTACTGATCAAAATCTTTGATATCTCTATATGACATCAAACATTTTCAGAAAGCTCAGTGCTGTGCTGCCATGCTCTTTTTATAAAGAAAGGTCTTTCTCCTGGCAACTCTTCCGAACAAGCTATGCTTGTTCAGTCTACTTCTAACTGTACTGTCATGAATTCAAACATTTAACCTGCTAACTGAGGCCTGTGGAGTTTTAGATATAGCTTTTTGGGTTTTTCCAATTTCTCTGTGAATTTCTGGGACATCTACTCCTGGGAAGATTATCAACTCTCTGGAATGTTTTCCATTTGTGAATATTCTTTCTCATTGTAGAATGATGGATTTCAAATTATTTGGAAGGGGCCTTGTAACCCTTCCTAGATTGATGGGCAGCTACAAGGGCTTCTCTAAGATCATTGCTGATGTCTTTCCTCCTTGGCATTGTGTTAACATATGCCGGAATGCTCCAGACCAGCAAACTGCCAAACATTTGATGAGCAGCACCTGGCTGCTACTTACCCTCTAAATTCCTATGGAAGCAGTAATAGTGTACTTAAATTTTCACACTGCTTCTGCCTTTTGGCCTAGTTTTTGTGGAATAAATAATGACTATACAAATTCTATTATTACCCGCATACAGTGATTACACAGTGGTAGATATTTGTGTTACGCAAGTGCTCAGAAGACTGTATAAATGGATGCAGTGCAGTAAAATCTGCAGTTGACACACATTTTAAGGTTGGAGTCTTTCACGTTTCCTGTTTTTGGTACTCACTAGTGATAAGCAGATTGATTAGTACTGTCAAAAAACTGCCTCCTTGAGCAGCAAGGGCTGCTCCCACTGCTTAAGAGACGCCCCTACCCTCCTTGATTGACAGGGCCATTCATCTTCATTGACCCTGTCAATTTTGCACCAAGTAGTGATGCAGGTACGGAGGATCTGATGCTGCTACCTGAGCAGCGCAGGTGCCAATTGCGCATGTGCCTCTCTACTTATGGGTGCACCCAGACATAAGCAAGGAATGCACAGTCGGCATTTGCGCTCTTCAGGTACCAGCAGCAGATGCTAGGAGCAATGGCACAGGCTCGAGATTGGCAAAGCCACGTGAGATGTCTGGCCCTCTCAATCAAAGGGGAGTCTCGCTGCTCAAGGCTAATTTTGAACAAATTTGATTCGTATGAATTGATTCGCTCATGAATAGTCCTCACTTTTTCCACAATCCTCACTACCATTTGCCAACCTACATCCTCCTATCTTACTGATACCCCCTAGAATGCCCCTGGTGTACCCCCTAAAAAGTAAAAGGCAGTAATAATGCCTCTGGTATTCCCCATTGAAGGTAATAATGCCATCTTAAAAGTGTCAATGACCCTATATTCCTTCCAAAATTAATAATATCCCCCTGAGTGCTCCTTAAAAAGTAATAATGCCCCATTATTGACCCTTTTCTTAAAAAATAATGTCCCGTCTGGCCCCCAGAAAAGGTAATAATGCCACCTAAATGCCACACACTGAAATAGTTTCCACCTTTTGCCACATTCACCCTGATCCTGCATGTACTGGTTAAGGTCCTTCAGGCCTGTTCTATAGGGCATGCGGCCTCTTAAAGGGCCAGCATGCACATTCAAATTCTTTCCCAGCCTATGGCTGCCTGTCCCTGGATATATAAGGCATATTCCCCAATGGGGGTACCTGAGCTTTAGGTTACTTAGTTTACTAGCTTATCAGTGAAGGTGCATTATTCTCTTTGTCTTCCTTATATGGAACTTCTGCTTGATACCAACTCTGAATCTCCACTACCTGCCCTGACCTTAGCCTGTTTCTCATACTGATCCATTGCTGTCTGCCCTGACCTCAGACCTGTTTCTTGGATACATTTGAACTCTGCCTGCCCTGACCTTGGCCTCTCCTGACTGTGGATATTGCCTTTCCCCTCTGGGCTTTGCACCGATGTCTCTTATCCCTGCGGGTCAGCTGCCAACTACACCAGAACTGTCTCAAGAAGTAGCAGCCTGGTAGCTCCCCTGTAGCGAAGATCACATTCCTGTGTAAAGAATGAAAATCAGGGGACCGCAAGGATAATGTCCTTAGGGATTGCTCAAATCCAAACTGGTTAGTTGGCACAATGGGTCCACACCCACTGCCCATTACAGCCAAGTAGTGTGTTAGTGGAATTTAATGATACTGCTAGATTATATCGCTAAGAACCTACATTCAATGACTTTGGATATTTGTATGCCTAAGTTAACAATGGATTATTGGTTCTTTGCCCCTTCATTTTCTAAATTATTGCTATGGGAATACTGGTGTAAATCAATTAGCTTCACTTTGTTGAAGCAGCAAATCCATTGATCAATCTGGAGAAGAAGTACACATCAGTATTCAGGGTATATGATCTTTCTGTGATATGAAGTATGAAAACATTGTGGTTGAAACTATGTAAATGGCAAATGTAATTCTGTTACATGTAATTACCCCTCCCCCCTTCGCTATTACACAAACAACATTATTAATAAAGTTTTGTAAAAATCACCAGCAGAATTGCTGATGTAATTACTATTATCAAATATGGTAAGTGAAATTAACATTGCGCTTTTAATCAATTACAATTAAAATGCAAAACAGAATAGGTTAATGAAGAGCACAGTGAGTATATTAGGTTTAGATGGCGGGGCGAGCCTCATTAACTTTGCTGCCGTTCAGTTGATTATTATTGATTTTAGCATACACCCTTTTGAGTCGGAATACCAGAAAGAAGACTTCAAGTTAAGATTTCCTGTCAGTAAGATAACAAAACAACGCTTCATCATTTACTCCTGACCTTAAGTAATCACTGAGTCTCATCGAGTAAATGCTTACAGCAGAATAATTTGGCTTGGAAAGTTAACATATGGATAATGGCCACCGCTATCAATGACATTCCGCGATTCCCTAATTATTCAGTGTGAAAACAGTAACTGTTTAAGGCTACTTTCACACTGGCGGCAGGCCTGATCCGGCAGGTGAAGGGTGCTGCCGGATCAGGCCTGCCGCAGTGACATGTGTGGAGCCGGAACCGCGCTCCGGCCCCACACATGTCACACAGTACATACATATACATACACATAAACATACACACACATATAGACATACAAACAAACATACATACTTACATGCTCCCCGGCAGGTCTTCGGAGCGTCAGGACGGCTCACACAGGTCACGATTCCCCACAGCGCCCTCTGCTGGGCGCCTGGTGGAATCGTCAGATGACGATTCCACCAGGCGCCCAGCAGAGGGCGCTGTGGGGAATTGTGACCTGTGTGAGCCGTCCTGACGCTCCGAAGACCTGCCGGGGAGCATGTAAGTATGTATGTGTGTTTGTATGTCTTTATGTGTGTGTATGTTTATGTCTGTATGTGTCTATGTGTACCCGGATCCGTAATGGACTCCATTGAAAGTCAATGGAGGGCGGATCCGGTTACCATTATGGTCACAACAGATGGATCCACCCCCATTGACTTGCATTGGGGGTCATTCCGGATCCGTCTTGGTGCGGATGCCTGGACCGGAGAGCAAACCGCAGCATGCTGCGGTTTGTTCTCCGGTCTGAAGACGGAACGGAATGCTTTCAGGAGCATTCCGTTGTCTTCAGTTCAGTTTTGTCCCCATTGACAATGAATGGGGACAAAACTGAAGCGTTTTATTCCGGTATTGAGCCCCTATGACGGAACTCAATACCGGAATTTTAAAACGCTAGTGTGAAAGTAGCCTAAAAGGGACAGGGCATGGCCTACAGATACTAATCCGAGCACACCTTGTCCAAATTGTAGCATCTAGGTTTCGAGAAATTATCTGCGCATAGACTGACCAGGGGGCCTGGCCTAATATAAATGGGGTGTGAGAGAGGGCTATTTAGCACCAAGACTGCGCCACAATTCTGGCGTTACGTTCTGTCTTGAATTACAGGGCACTATCTGGCTATGCTGGATCCAGAGAACACTGGTAGGCTGTTAGGTGTTGGAACAGCCTGCTGGATAGCGTTGCCGCAAGTGTGAATTGAGCCTAAACTAATAACCCAGTTTTACACTTCATGTCTTTTATTGACCATATTGCATAATCAATGCAGAAATCCAGGCAACTCCAAAGGGTTCACTTGCTTTTTCTTCCAACTACAGTCTGTGCCTAAAGATCTGTTACGACTAGTCAGACTAATGATACTTGATAGACCCCACTAATTTTAATCGGTTCTGTTGTGATTATGGTATATGATGTATTTGGGTTGTGTTACAGCTCACCTTTGTTGAAATGAATGAGGAGAAGATGCAATACTATACACAACCTATGGACAGCACTGGTTTTGGAAGAAAGTTGGCTTTTTCCTAACCACAGGCAACCTCTTCTTCTGGAGAAGCATATAATTTCTAAGAGAAATCAATTAATTCATTGAGGTCACTGTAAAAAAAAAGGTCCTTCTAAAATGAGTTAAATTTTCAGGAATTAGTCCATGTCATTGCACATTATTTAATCTGGAGCGGATATGTTTGATACAAGTCGTTTTAATATGAACACTTCCAGGACTGATAAAAGAACAAGTGACTTTTCACATTATTAACTTGGGACTTTTTAATTCACTGATTCGATAAATTTAAATAAGCAGTTGCTCCAGGGTTCCCCTTTCTTATTTTACTGTGAACAAGTAGAGCAGATATTATTAGAGCACACTCTATCCAAACTCAATATCACAAGTTTGTAGAGCAAGCAAACCTCTTGACAGTGGTGCTATATGAATAGTAATTGACATCAAAGAGGTTGTGCCACTAATATAAATGTTGTGGTAGGATTTCAACAGCACTCCATCTGTGGTTTGCGTTGCGCAGGAAGGGCCGTTCCCCATGAACGATATGAAAGTAATCCCAGCAGATGTTTTTCAATTCAGCACGGTATATTACTTTATTCCAGCATACAGATATAAGTTTACAGGACGCGTTTTGGCCAATCCAGCCAGACAGGCCGAAATACGTCCTGTAAACTTATATTTGTATGCTGGAATAAAAGAATACACCGTGCAGAATTGAAAACCGTCTGCTGTGATTACTTTCATACTAATTTAAATGTATCCCACCCAACAGATATTTCTGTTTTATGAATTTCCCCAGATACTGTACTACCATTTATAAAACTGCCTTATTGGTTAGCTATTAGTCATTTGCCATTGCGCCTTGTGGCAAATCAATTTCAATATTTCTAGTTGCTGTCGGTTACGTCCTGTAGTGGATCCTTGTAACACAGGACACACATGCTCACAGCGCTTCTTTTCCTCCAATTCAATAACCACTCCTCTATGTGCAGTGTCAGTCTCATTTATAGATGGACGGATAGATAGATAGATAGATAGATAGATAGATAGATAGATAGATAAATAGATAGACATAAGGATGAATTTTGCTCTAACAAATGATGGACATTAGCACAAGTTGTTTCTGTTATAAATTCAGTTACACAGAGCATTTTGAATGTGTGGAGGTAGAAAATGAACTGGTTAGTGTCACATGTCCTGCTGATGTCAGGACACATTTCACATCCCTAAGGCATGATGGGACAACAGTCACATGACAAACCAGGAAGTAGGATTCAAGCAGGGGAGATAAGAGAAAACTGCAAAGATGGCAAATTTTTTTGCACTAAGTCACTCCTCTAACTCCGCCCAATCTATAGCTACACTCACCCAGTCCCACCTAAAATCTATAACAGGGTACACTGCGGTACCAATACACCTTGCAATAAATTAAAGAACCAGCTGGTCCTACCTCATCCAGGGTGTCGCTGGCGTTGTCGTGATGTCCGCTGGATCCGGATCAAGGTCCCTTTGGTGATAGAGAAAAAAGAATAATCACATAAGGAAGGGATGGTGACTGTGTCTGGTAAATACCTAGCAGGGGGCGATGTAAGACCGAGCCAACCCAATGTATATCAGGGTAATCTAGGGCATTTCCCCTTAGTGCCACCACACAGTACTAATGCCCACCTTGTGGCCCCTTCACAATAGTTATGTCCTTATGGCCCCTCACAGTAGATATGCCCACCTCTGTGCCCATCATAGTAGTTACGCCCATCTTTGTGTCCCTCACAGTACATATGCCCAGTTTATATCCGCTCACTGTAGTTATGCCCAGATACATGCCCCTCACAGTAGTTATGCCAGATTATATGCCCCCCTCACTGTAGGGCTTTCAGCACTCCTCCCACAGCCAGCAGCGCGATGTGTTGCCTGTAGGGGGAGCGCTGGAGCTTGGAAGAACAGTGAAGCAGGGAGAGAAGAGGCCTCCCTGCTTCACTATGTAAACGAACCGCCCGGCAGTCACAAAAACTGCCAGTCGAGTACGCCCCCTCCTGCCTCGGCACCTGGGGCCCATGCCCCACCTGCCCCCCCTCGCTACGCCCCTGCCTAGGCAAAGCTGGAGTAGGCCGTGGTGCTTCTGCAACTGCCAGTGCCTTCTCAAAATGCGGATTGGCAGGGGTCCAGGGTGTTAGAAACCCCTACGATCAAATGGTGAAGAGCACATAAAACTACATGGGATCAGATTTAAAAGTATTTTTTTTGCCAAATTTACAAGATAAAAGCTTGTTTCTATGGTGCATCACAGTTAAAATCTTCATGAGGAATCTGAACAGGGGTCAGGGGATATAATCAAGTTTTTTTCTACCTCCAAGATACCCTGTCACCAAATGGGTTGAATAAACAACTAGATTTTATGTTATCTTTTGCATGTATTCCCCTCATTTCACTTGGAAACACTCTGTAAAGGTATTCTAAAACCTATGGAATGGAATCTGGGACAGTAACCTCTCTGTTAAGTACAAAAAAATAGATAAAAAGTAAAAACTTTATTATTTTATGGAATGGTAGTGACACTGTTTATGGAACTTTTTTGTCAACTGAGAATGATTATTAGCACTAAGCCATGATATTTTATGGTGAACATAGTATCGAAAAATATAAGTGTTCCAGGAAATTCAACAAAGTACAAACGAATCTTGATTAATATATTTTGATGGCATTTGCAACGGAACAGAAATAGTTTTTGTGTCATTTTAATCACTTGAGTGGTGTAGCTCATTATACAAAAATGTGACCTTCAATAACATTCAGCTCCTTTTGCCAGGAGTATTATTCACACTTAAGATTCTTTTTTGATAGGATTTCGATGAAAGCTATAAAATGAGTGATATATCTATGCAAATGCTTCAAAAATGTAAAGAAGAGCTGTAATCAGGCTTTGTGTAAGGGTAGAGCAGTGTGAGGACAGATCCACCCACCCATTAGCCCAGACAGCACAAAAAAATGGGGTTGTCCTATTAACACAAGTGATAGGGTATAAGTGTCTGATCAACAGGAGTCTGACCACTGGAGCCCACGCCGACCACCATAAGAGGGTCCCGCTCTCCATTTTTAAATGGAGCGGCAGACAAACATGCGTGTCCACCACTCTATTGAACACATTGAGACTGCCAGAGATAGCAGAGTACAAACACTTGGCCATCTTTGGCAGCACCATAGAGTTGAATGGAGCATCAGGACACATACTGTACATGGCCACTGCTCCATTCAAAGAGGGTAACAAAGGCTCCCATTCTCATGATTGGCAGGGTCCCGGGTGCCGGTGGTTGGAACCCTGCTGATCAACTTCCTATATCCTATCCTGTGGATAGGGATAAGTTGCCATAATAGGATACACCGGACAGCTGGCCATACACATTAGATAAATGTCATAAACTTTTTGGTGGGATAGACCGACCATCTAATGTATATGCAGAGCTCTGGACTCTCCCTAATGACAGAGGACATGGAAAAGAATATCACTCGGAGAGATAAGCCACCCACCAGAGGTGTCTGTCAGCAGCTTTCACGCCTCTCCAGGGCTGGACTGCCCATCTTGCAATTCTTGCAAATGCTAGATGGGCTGGGGCTGCCATGGGCTGCTTTTTCCAGGGGCATAGCTAGGCCAAAACATCTGGGGCTTAGGCACTGGATGTTTTGCCCAGGACCCGAGAGTAGTGGCCATTGCATATACCACTGTATTGCCATACTCAGAACGGGGAAACAACTGAATAATGCAGCAGGATACAGGAGCCAACAATTCCCTGTCCCACTGTTCTCTCTCGTAGGCCACAGGCTGCTAGGTCTGAAACAGGGAGTGCAGGTGATGCACAACGAAGACATCATTGAGACCACCTATGCTGAGTCTCATGTGGTGCAATGCTGTCATTGTGCCAGGAAACAGGTAGCACGATGAATTCATTTTAACCACCTGTACCAGGACCACTGCATCTCAGGCCATGGACTGGGACTCCTGTGTTTTTTTTCTACTACTCTGGGGGAACAAACTACTGAGATTGACACAGTAGGGGTGTTATAAGAACAGGGGCACTACAGGGGGACATTAGAAGAACTGGGGTAATATGAGGCGTCTTATAACTACTGTGAGTTCTACAACTCTGAGAAGCATATGTAGAATGCTCAAACAGAGCAGATAGTAACCCCAGCACGCCCACCGGAGGTCCAGAGGGTCCCTGAAATTGCAGCAAACAAATCCAAGAAAAAGTGGGCTTGAGGAGCGCAGGATACCAAACAACCACTTTATTGTATGAACGCGTTTTTGGAAACGTAATGCCAACTTCTTCAGATACCTTTAGTTTCACGACACTATAAGTGGACCTGTCTGTTTTAAAATGCCAGGGCTGAATTTCAGTCCCAGTCCCCTGCCCCTCTCCCATTGAAAAAACATGCATGCTTTGCCTATAGTTATCTCATGTATGGCAGGAGCCATTATCTCACTTGTAAACACATGTTGTAGTGATCCCACCAAAAATATTAAAGTCTGCTTTTTTCAGCTTTATAATAGGGGCTAATAGATTACATTCAGCTACAAAGCAGAAGGGCCACTTTCAGGTTTGTCCTTTAATCCAGTTGTAGCTGCATCTTGGATTGTTAAAACATTTCCAACTAGACTATGCAATACCATAAAAATTTTAATTTTATAGGGTTCTTTCACAAACCGGAGGGTAACCACATAATAATGTACAGAATGTGTATGACAGGTTAATAGGCACATTTGTGCAAATTGACATATGGGTTGTCATTTTTCTATGTGACCTTCACTGCCCTGTGTGCATCCTAGTGTGAATGCAATTTATTATTGAGAATTCTCTTTAAAGGTATTGTCTAGTTTGAAGACCCCCTAGTTAATCATCATCCCCCCCCTGCATGTAGCAGGTAGAGACACTTTAATGGAAAAATTCTGCTGTGAAATTATTATTATTTTTTACTTTGTTGTGTTTATCATATTTAGCTATTTGCAATCAATGTCAACAATTATTTTAAATCACTTTCCTTTACATGGATTGTGCCACTAGTAAATGGGTTGGCCCATCTCACAAATTGGTTTCATATCCATAAGATATGCTACCAATGTCAGATAGGTGCACCTACAGTGCCTTGTGAAAGTATTCAGCCCCCTGGAACTTTTCAACTTTTTGCCACATTTCAGGCTTCAAACAAAAAGATATAACATTTTAAATTTTTGGTGGGTCACAATTGTGAAGTGGGACGAAATTTATTGGATCATTTAAACTTTTTTTGCAATAATAAAACTGAAAAGTGGGGCGTGCAAAATTATTCGGCCCATTTACTTTCAGTTCTGAAAACTCACTCCAGAAGTTCATTGAGGATCTCTGAATGATCCAATGTTGTCCTAAATGACTGATGAAGAGAAATAGAATCCACCTGTGTGTAATCAAGTCTCTGTATAAATGCACCTGCTCTGTGATAGTCTCAGGGTTCTGCATCATGAAGACCAAGGAACACACCAGGCAGGTCCATGATACTGTTGTGGAGAAGTTTAAAGCCGGATTTGAATACCAAAAGATTTCCCAAGATTTAAACATCCCAAGGAGCACTGTGCAAGCGATCATATTGAAATGGAAGGAGAATCAGACCACTGCAAATCTACCAAGACCCGGACGTCCCTTTAAACTTTCATCTCAAACAAAGGAGAAGACTGATCAGAGATGCAGCCAAGAGGCCCATGATCACTCTGGATGAACTGCAGAGATCTACAGCTGAGGTGGGAGATTCTGTCCATAGGACAACAATCAGTCGAACACTTCACAAATCAGGCCTTTATGGAAGAGTGGCCATTTCTCAAAGATATCCATAAAAAGTCTCGTATACAGTTTGCCACAAGCCACCTGGGAGACACACCAAACATGTGGAAGAAGGTGCTCTGGTCAGATGAAACCAAAATCCAACTTTTTAGAAACAATGCAAAACGATATGTTTGGCGTAAAAGCAACACAGCTCATCACCCTAAACACACCATCCCTACTGTCAAACATGGTGGTGGCAGCATCATGGTTTGGGCCTGCTTTTCATCAGCAGGGACAGGGAAGATGGTTAAAATTGATGGGAAGATGGATGGAGCCAAATACAGGACCATTCTGGATGAAAACCTGAGACTAGGACGGAGATTTATCTTCCAACAAGACAATGATCCCAAACATAAAGCAAAATCTACAATGGAATGGTTCAAAAACCATTAGAGAGGCCAAGTCAAAGTACAGACCTCAATCCAATTGAAAATATGTGGAAAGAGCTGAAAACTGCTGTTCACAAACGCTCTCCCTCCAACCTCAAAGAGCTCGAGCTGTTTTGCAAGGAAGAATGGGCAAGAATTTCAGTCTCTAGATGTGCAAAACTGATAGAGACATACCCCAAGCGACTTGCAGCTGTAATCGCAGCAAAAGGTGGCACAACAAAGTACTAATGCAAGGGGGCCAAATAATTTTGCACACCCCACTTTTCAGTTTTATTATTACAAAAAAAGTTTAATTGATCCAATAAATTTCGTTCCACTTCAAAATTGTGACCCACTTGTTGTTGATTCTGCACCAAAAATTTAAAATGTTATATCTTTTTGTTTGAAGCCTGAAATGTGGCAAAAGGTTGAAAAGTTCCAGGGGGCCGAATACTTTCACAAGGCACTGTATCTCTAGAATGGAGTGGCATGCTTTTCATACCATTCTATGAGAGGTCTAAAAAGAGCTAAGCGAGCATACTTGGATATTTCTGGAACTCCTATAGAAGTGAATAGAGAGTGCACCAGCAAACATTGACACCACTCCATTCACCTCTATGGAAGTTCCGAAAATAGCAGGGCCAGCATTGAGCTGTTTTTGGCACTTTCATAAAAATGAACAAAAGGTGGCTGTGCATATATGGTGAGACCACATTTCACTTTGGGGGGCTCCATTCTAGAAATGGGTTGGGGTCCCAGAGGTGGTATAAATATGTTTGGCAAATGGGTTATTCAAATTAAAGATATATTGCTCCTCAAAAAAAGCCAAAAAGAAGTTACAATAAGTAGGTATGATAGGCATAGCCATTGCCATGCTTGACTTTTCAATAAGCCATTTGCCATTGAATTAAATCACATTGGGGGGGGGTTATCATGAAGGGAATATTTGAACAAAATTTTGCTTAAAGGGGTTGACCCAAGAGAAATATTTTACTGTTTTCTAACCAGCACCTGGATCTAAATACTTTTGTAATTGCATGTAATTAAAAGTGTAGCATAGCCACTGAGTTATCCAATAAAATCTCTGTATAGCGACACCTACTGTTTATTCTTTTCCTTATTTCTTTGTCCTGCTCAATGAGATGGCCGGACATGCTCAGTTTCGTCCTTCAACTGCCTCCTGAGCTGTGATAGGGAGAGCATGGACACACCCCCTGAGCTGCAGCAGAAAAGACACTCCCCTTGAGCTGTCAACTGGATATAAATATAAAAGAGCAATCAATGGGAAGATCTCTGGTTCCATGTGAGGTACAGGGCTGGTTCTAGCTTTGTTAGAAAGAAGTTGTCATTTATGATCTCTGATTTTCATTTTTTACAGTCGTCATGGGATAACCCCTTTAAGTCTGTGTTGGATTGTACAACTTTTTTTAAAAAAAAGTCTCAATGATAAATCTGTAGTTCATTAACATAGCTAACTATGCACACTTTTCCACATACATTTCAAAACTGAAGTGAGTGGTGTAAAAACGCAAAAATTCACAAAATGTTTACGCAATTGAGTGCAAAATGTTGAAAAGCCCTATTTTTCCGTATGCCTCCCCAACGGCACCAGCTGGAGGTTATCCCACCTCCCAGGGACAGGAAACAACGTGGAGACCAAGTTTAAAAGTCCCCTCTCCTCTACCACCTCCAGTTGTTTCCTGTCCGCGGAAATGTTGGAGACCTTATCAGGTTGGGGAGGATCTACGGGTCTTGTCCCCACCAAATAGTTCGCCCAGCCTTGGGTAAGTTAGCCCCGATTAGCTCGGGAAGGCTGTGGTAGAGCGCAGGACCGGGAGAGGATCTCCGGCTCCCGCCTGCGCTTCTGGTGTAAGTCCTGTACTTACAGGCTACCCCGGGCTTGGCTGCAGTCGGTGTGCTCATCGGCAGGCAGGAGGATCAGCCCCATGTCAAGGGAGGCAGGACCAGCCTTCCCGTTCTCTGGAGGAGCTTCCGGGCGAATCATGTGGCACGCGCGCAATGACGTCAGACGCAGTCACGTGACCCGGAAGTTTTAAGCGGGAAATTCAAATATAAAGCTGGATTGAGAGCCCAGATGCCGTCCTCTCACCCTGGGCAATGTTCTCAGCTTGAAAATTGGCAGGATGTCTCTCCCTCCAGATTCTGACGTGGGAAAGAAGGTTGCTGATCCTCCTAGGTCCCTCAGCCCGGTAGGAAATCTTATCTCACCACCTCTTTGTTATATTATATGGGTGATATTTTGTTACAATGCTTCTGGCCTTCTTGCCTTTGGTGGTGATTCCTTCCATGTCAAGTAATATTTTTTGCTAATGGGCTACCCTGGGCTTGGCTGCAGGCGGTGTTCTCATCGGCAGGCAGGAGGATCAGCCCCATGTCAAGGGAGGCAGGACCGGCCTTCCCGTTCTCTGGAGGAGCTGCCGGGCGAATCACGTGGCGCCCGCGCATACGGCGCGATGACGTCAGACGCGGTCACGTGACCCGGAAGTCACGTGACCCGGAAGTTGTAAGCGGGAAATTCAAATATAAAGCCAGATTGAGAGCCCAGATGCCATCCTCTCACCCTGGGCAATGTTCTCAGCTTGAAAATTGGCAGGATGTCTCTCCCTCCAGATTCTGACGTGGGAAAGAAGGTTGCTGATCCTCCTAGGTCCCTCAGCCCGGTAGGAAATCTTATCTCACAACCTCTTTGTTATATTATATGGGTGATATTTTTTACAATGCTTCTGGCCTTCTTGCCTTTGGTGGTGGTTCCTTCCCATGTCAAGTAATATTTTTTGTTAATGGGCTACCCTCTGAATTTTAGAGCAAGTCTGGGAAGAAGGCCGAACCATCACTCAAGGGCAAAAAATGTGCTATGTGCAAAAAGTTGCTGTTGCCATCTTGCAAGAAGCAGATATGTGCACGGTGTACTGAGAAAGTCATCTCGGAAGAGAGCCCATCTTTTATTGACAATTTAAGAAGTCTCATTAAAGAGGAAGTCAGTTCTGCTATTGACACTAGGCTTTCAAATCTTCCTCAGGGGCCTTCCTCTTCTACATCTGATCCGCAGTTGTCCATGGATGACGATCTAGATTTAGATGAAGGAGAAATTTCTCATGACTCAGATTCTGCTACCTCTGACGATGATTCAGGGCGCCCGTTGTGTTCTGTAGACGAAACTGAAGCCCTGTTAAAAACAATTTGTGCCACCATTAATATAGAGGACACTAAAGAAACCCATTCCATTCAGGATCAGCTATTCAGAGGTTTGGACGAGAAAAGACGCAGAGTTTTTCCTGTGCACAATAATATTAAAAGATTAATTCATAATGAATGGAAAGACGCAGAGAAAAAATTGTGTGTTTCTAAATTATTTAAAAGAAAGTATCCATTTGATGAACAAGACTCAGCTACCTGGGTAGACAACCAAGGTAGACGCCCCAGTGGCAAGGATTTAAAAAAAATCATCCTTGCCCTTTGAGGATGTGGGTCTCTTAAGAGAGCCTATAGACAAGAGGTGTGAATCTATCCTAAAAAAATCTTGGGAGACAAGTACTGCGTCTCTTAGGCCAGCTATAGCAGCCACTTATACAGCTAGAACGCTCTCACTGTGGTTATCTCAATTAGAAGATCACCTAACGTCTGGAACCTCTAGAGAAAACATCTTAGCCTCTCTACCAGTCCTCAAACAAGCCACCAATTTTTTAGCGGATGCTTCGGCGGACATGGTTAAGTTAGGGGCCAGATCTGCGGCCTTATCTAACTCCGCTAGAAGATCGATCTGGTTAAGATCCTGGTCGGGCGACACGACTTCAAAATCCAGGCTGTGTAGTATCCCCTGTGTTGGTGATAGACTTTTTGGTCCAATATTGGACGATATTTTAGAAAAAGCGTCCGACAGGAAGAAAGGTTTTCCGATGGAATCTAAATATTTTTATTAACGAAAATCCTTTCGTTCACAGAAATTTAGACTTGGTCAAAAGATTTATCAAGGGGGCCTTAAGATCCCCCCCTTCCATTCTCATGTGCCTCCATGGGACTTAAATGTGGTATTGACGGGCCTCTTGGTTGCTCCTTTTGAACCTATCAATGAAATTTCCCTAAAATTCCTCTCCTTTAAGATCGTTTTTTTAGTAGCTATCACTACTGCCAGGCGGGTAGGAGAAATTCAGGCTTTCTCCTACAAGCCTCCCTACCTAACTATTTTAGAGGACAGGATTGTTTTGAAGCATTCTCCTGCGTTTCTTCCAAAAGTCTTCTCAAAATTTCATGTTCAGCAGGAGGTTTCCTTGTCTTCCTTCTGTCCTCAGGAGAGCTCTTCTAAACAATCAAATTTTCATGTGCGCAAATACTTATACCATCGTACCAAAAAGCAAATTAAGCCAAACAGAATATTTGAAAAAAGTGAAAAAAGTGGTGCCGTTGTGGAGGCTATACGGAAAAAACAATAACCAGTAAGAGTAATTTATATCTTTCCCGTATGCCTCCCCAACGGCACCAGCTGGAGGATTAACATAGAATAATATCCTCTAGGGAGGGACCACTGCCGACAGAACTTTGCGGCCAAAGGCTAAGTCCCTGTTACAATCCACATCAAGCTTATAATGTTTAAAAAACGTGGACAGATTTGCCCAGGTGGCTGCTCTGCAAATCTGCTCGAGGGAAGCTGAAGCACCTTCTGCCAAGAGGAAGACATAGCTCTTGTAGAATGGGCTCTCAAACCTTCTGGGACATCCATTCCTTTCTGGGAATAAATTAAAGAGATGGTATTTTTAATCGAACGGGCAATAGTAATTTTACTAGCAGCCTGCCCTTTATTAGGACCCTGGAACTGAATGAACAACCGATCTGTTTTCCTAATCTGCTCCGTGGATTGAAGATACTGTAATACTGATCTTCTAACATCTAAATGGCTACAGTGAATGCCAGCACCCCTCTACATGATTATTGGCTGCTACGCAGCCAAGAAACGTGCAGGGAGAAGACTTGACCATGGCGCTCTAGCACACACGGTGTTCGGCCAAACACCGTGATGTGCCGAGCAGTGCCATGCTCCAACGAATATAGTGCTCGGGCAAGCATTCTCGCCCAACACTAGTTATTATCCATATTGCTTCCTTTGCTGACTTGATTCATTTTTCCATCACATTATGCACTGCTAGTTGCCAAGGGTTATGACCACTCTGCAATCCATCAGTGGTGGTCGGGCTTTCACAATATAGGAAAAAATGCCGGCTTGGCTGGTACCGTTGGAGTGCACATAGACACACATGTGCAGCAATTCCTGCCCCCGCTACCTGGTATCTGTGCTGTAGCGGTGGGCAACCCCTGGTAAACTTGTTTTTTATTTTTATTGTAACTAATTATGGCTTGAAATCAACTTTAATGTGTACGGACAGTGAAAACTAAAAAAGGAAATACAGCAGTACTAGTATAAATGATGCATGCCTTACTAGACACTGATTCCAGATACGGACTGGGAGCTTAAAAAAAACAAAAAACAAAACACTAAAAGAGGCCCCATGCTGTGGGCAGGTCCAAATTGAAAGAAGGTGGGCAACAAATGTAGGCAGTGATAACAGAAGTAGGCAAGACCAGCAATATTGTAGTGCAGCACATACCGCCCCAGCAGGACCAAATCATACAATGCAGCACAAAATGCTGCCACCCCCACTGCAATATGCCACTGTATTGCCATAATAAGGATGGCGTAACAGTTGAATTCAGGAGGGCACCTGCAGCCACCGGCCAGGTGCATGAGTACCTAATACACAGACCACTAATTAATGCTGAGACCATCAGATCATTATGCAACCAGCCACCGGCCATGAAGAGGGCTCTGGAGGCTGCCTGGGCATTGGCCCACCAGGAAATTTCCCTGTACTGGTTGACATGTCCATCTAATACAATACCCAAACTGGAAAGCAGCAAGGCTCACAGTGAGCTGAAATGTGGCATTTGGTACAAAAAAGGATCATACTTGCCTGGAGTTTTGACAGATCTTAGTTTCTGTAATATTTGTATAGTGCTGTATTGACACTGTATGAGAAATGAGCAAATGATAAAAATATATTAGGAAGGAAGGGTAAACATTCTGCAAAGATTCTTCTTGTAAAGACTTTTGCTGACTACTGGCTCTTGTGACGTCTTCCTATTCAGACCTGCCATTGGCAGAGCTTAATAGGAAAATTACCATGGAAGGTCTGGGAGCCTTAACATTGCCCTAAGTAGCCACAACAACCCATCAGCACCCTAAAATTTCCCTCTGACGCTCAGATACCCAGTACACTATTGACTTCATCTGAGGGGTGCTAAATAACTGAGATTGGAGTAATCTCCAATACCGCTCATGAGTGTCAGCTGCATCCATCATTTTCACTTAAATTAAGTGGGAATTAATTACTGCTTATACCATAGTACTAGTGTTCTCTCTGTTTCTAGTCTAACATGTAATGTCTTGTTTTTACCATACTGAGCTTTGCACGCCAGCAAGGATAGGTACAATATTGTTTCCACAGCTCCGCTACTTGTCCTACTGAGAGTATAAATTTCATCTGGAAGTTTGTCAGAACATCATTGAATGTCAGTCTGGCATTAGCTGCCGTGTGTGATGTATTCCAGGTTTTACTGTGCAACCTTCTATAGAGCGACAGAACTAATTGTTCTGCTGCATAAGAATAATACAGTGCTAGGCAATAATGATAGCCGCACAATATTAATGTTCTTCTACTGCTTAGGCTACATGTACATGACTGTTTTTCATCTGTCTGCTATATGCAATTTCTGGTGGATCCATTCACTTGTATGGGCCCATGCACACCCCGATTTTTATAAGTAATCGAGTGGCCTTTTCTGCTAATTGTAGAACATATCCTATCCCGGGTCATATTGCAGACGAGAATACCCATTTTTATGGGAAAAAAGAAAAATACGGAATTTATAAGGAATGCATTTTGTATTACAATTAGAGATAAGCGAGCACTAAAATGCTCGGGTGCTCGTTATTCGAGTCGAATTTTTCCCGATGCTCGGGTGCTCGTTTCGAATAACGAACCCCATTGAAGTCAATGGGAGACTCGAGCATTTTTTGCAGGGGACCAAGGCTTTGCCTAGGGAAGGCTGGGTGAAAACCTGGAAACCTCAGAAAATGAGAAACACCACGGAAACTGACAGGAAACAGCAGGGGCAGCATGCATGGATGCCTCTGAGGCTGCCTAATCCTACCATTACCCCAAATTCTCGGTCAACAGCCTGGTGGTGACCCTCAAGGCAATTGTGCTCACCCAGACCATAAAAATTTTGTGTGGCCCTGTATGGCTGTGACTACAGAGTGACTGAGTTACACTGCAGGAGCAGGCGAAGCACATAAAAATTTATCGAGGCCTTGTATGGCTGTGACTACAGAGTGACCAAGTTACAGTGCAGGAGCAGGCGAAGCACATAAAAATTTATTGTGGCCCTGTATGGCTATGACTACAGAGTGACCGAGTTACAGTGCAGGAGCAGGCGAAGCACATAAAAATTTACAGTGGCCCTGTATGGCTGTGACTACAGAGTGACCGAGTTACAGTGCAGGAGCAGGCGAAGCACATAAAAATTTACAGTGGCCCTGTATGGCTGTGACTACAGAGTGACCGAGTTACAGTGCAGGAGCAGGCGAAGCACATAAAAATTTAGCATGACCCTGTATGGCCGTGACTACAGAGTGACCGAGTTACAGTGCAGGAGCAGACGAAGCACATAAAAATTTATTGTGGCCCTGTATGGCTGTGACTACAGAGTGACCGAGTTACAGTGCAGGAGCAGGCGACGCACATAAAAATTTATCGTGGCCCTGTATGGCTGTGACTACAGAGTGACTGAGTTACAGTGCAGGAGCAGGCGAAGCACATAAAAATTTATCGTGGCCCTGTATGGCTGTGACTACAGAGTGACCGAGTTACAGTGCAGGAGCAGGCGAAGCACATAAAAATTTATCGAGGCCCTGTATGGCTGTGACTACAGAGTGACCGAGTTACAGTGCAGGAGCAATCGAAGCACATAAAAATTTACAGTGGCCCTGTATGGCTGTGACTACAGAGTGACCGAGTTACAGTGCAGGAGCAGGCAAAGCACATAAAAATTTAGCGTGACCCTGTATGGCTGTGACTACAGAGTGACCGAGTGACAGTGCAGGAGCAGGCGAAGCACATAAAAATTTATCGTGGCCCTGTATGGCGGCGGTGACAACAGAATGATCGAGTTAGCCTGAGGTAGAGGTGAACCACCCAAAAATTTAGTCTGACACAGCATGGCGGTGACACCACCAATGCCTTTGTCCAACTGAGATTGCAGTCAAATGGCTGTAGGTGAGCCTCTCAAAAAAAATTTTTTGGAGTGTCTGAAGTCGACCCTCCGGAAAAAAAATTTTTTTTGTGTCTGTGGTTGACGATACTGAAAAATTGTTTTAGAGTGTCTGTAGTTGACACTCCTGAAAAATTGTTTGGAGAGAGGGCCTGTAGGTGGCCCTCCGGAAACATTGTCTTAAAAGAGTGCCAGTTGGCCCTCTAAAAAATTCCCTTTTGGGTCAGTGTTTGGCAAGGAAGAGAAGGAGGAGGAGGAGTAGAGGAGAGGAATCGGATACATAAGGAATCTTATTCTTTAGCTGCTTTCCCCCGGAGGAGATTTGAATTTCCGGTGAAATCCAGGCTTTGATCATTTTAATAAGCGTCAGCCTGTCAGCGCTGTCAGTTGACAGGCGTGTACGCTTATCGGTGATGACGCCACCAGCTGCACTGAATACCCACTCTGACAAAACGCTAGCAAAGGCCTTGGAGAGCGTTCTCCTGCCAGTGCTGGAGAAGCTGCCTGCTCGCCTCCTCTCCCATGCTACTTGGCCCACAGAACCACGCCCTCTGCCGCTAGCGGCGTCAGATGGGAAGGATTGTTTCAGCTTGTGCACCAGGGCCTGTTGATATTGATTCACTCTCATACTCCTTTCCTCTGCAGGGATGAGAGTGGAAAGGTTCTGCTTGTACCATGGGTCCAGGAGAGTGAACACCCAGTAATCGGGGTTTGAAAAAATGCTTCTAACGCGAGGGTCACGGGATAGGCAGCCTAACATGAAGTCTGCCATGTGCGCCAGAGTCCCAACACGCAAGAATTCCCTCTCCTCACTGGCCTGACTCTCCATTTCCTCCTCCTCCTCCAACTCCTCCTCTTCAGCCCATACACGCTCAAGAGTTAAGAAGGACTGAGCATTGGTACCCTCTTCTGTCTCGCCAACATTCTCCTCCTCTTCCTCCTCATCCTCATCCCCCTCCTCCAATACGCGCTGAGAAACAGACCGGAGGGTGCTCTGGCTATCAAGCGACGTATCTTCTTCCCCCATCTCCTGTGACAAGCGCAAAGCTTCTGACTTCATGCTGAGCAGTGAGTTTTTCAACAGGAAAAGCAGCGGGATGGTGAGGCTGATAATGGCACTGCTGCTGCGCCTAGAGCTACCGACTGAAGGTGCCTTGCCCACGGATGGTAATTCGGAGGAGGAGGGGTTGGAGGAAGAGGCATAGTACATCTGAGAAACCATGATCGAGGTAGGCCCCGCAATCCTCAGTGTGGGCAGTACATGAGCGGCCCCAGGGTCAGACTCGGTCCCAGCCTCCACCAAGTTAACCCAATGTGCCGTCAGTGAGATATAGTGTCCCTGCCCGGCAGCACTTGTCCTCATGTCTGTGGTTAGGTGGACCTTATCACTAACCGCGTTGGTCAGGGCACGGATGATGTTCTCTGACACGTGCTGGTGTAGGGCTGGGAAGGCACATCAGGACAAATAGTGGCGACTGGGGACCAAGTACCGAGGGACAGCCACCACCATCAGGTTGCGGAAAGCCTCAGTCTCTTCCAGTCTATAGGACAGCATCTCCAGGCTCAACAATTTGGAGATGTGGACGATTAGGGCTTGTGCATGTGGGTGGCTGGAATTGTATTTGCGCTTGCGCTCAAATGTGTGCTGCAAAGACAGCTGAACGCTGCGCTGGGACACATTGGTGGAGGTTGTGGAGGATCGTGGAGGTGAAGGGGTGGTTGTAGGGCGGGCGGCGCTCATCCCGGGGTCCTGGGCGGGGGGTTGACTCGCCGAGCCAGCATGTGACACAGGGGAAGGGGTAGTGGTGTGACCCGCAGGAGGTGAACGGCCTTGGTTCCACTGAGTCGGGTGTTTAGCACTCATATGCCTGCGCATGCTGGTAGTGGTTAGGCTGGTAGTGGTGGCTCCCCTGCTGATCCTGGTGTGGCACAGGCTGCACACCACAGTCCGTCGGTCATCCCCACTTTCTTTAAAAAACCTCCAGACTTGCAAACATCTAGGCCTCGCCACGGGAGCTTGACTCCGTGAAACAGTTGCTGATCTACCTGCTCTGGCCCTGCTTCTCCTTCTGGCCACCCCACTGCCTCTTCCAACCTGTTCTGGTGCTGCACTTACCTCCCCCTCAGAAGCACTGTCTTGAGTTGGATTACCAACCCAGCTTGGGTCAGTCACCTCATCATCCACCAGCTCTTCCTCCAATTCCTCACTCTGCTCCCCCCTCGGACTTACTGCCCTGACAACAACGTCACTGTCTGACAACAGTGTCTCATCATCATCATCCGACACCTATTCACGCACTACTTGCACTAAGTCCACACTCTCATCACCCACAGACTGCGAAAGTTCTAAATTTTGGGCATCGGGACAGAGCAACTGCTCAGGTTGCTCTTGAGCAGTGGTTTGTGTCTCTGGGTAGGGTCCTGAAAAGAGTTCCTGTGAGTATGCCGGATCTGAATCCATATTTTCCGTGGGGGGGGGGGGGCAGGCTGGGGGGAAGGAGGTTAGAAGACTGGGTGGTGGATAAATTACTGAACGCATTGTCCGCTATTCACGTCATCACCTGTTCGCACTGTTGTGGTTTCAATAGTGGTGTACCACGTGACCCAGTAAGTTGCGAGATGAAGCTAATTGTTCACTGGACTGTAGTTTATATAATTGAGTGAAAAAAACGTATTCTCTAGACTGCGGCTAGTGTATCGCACACCTCACAATTGTTCACTGGACTGTAGTTTATATAATTGAGTGAAAAAAACGTATTCTCTAGACAGCGGCTAGAGTATCGCACACCTCACAATTGTTCACTGGACTGTAGTTTATATAATTGAGTGAAAAAAATATTCTCTAGACTGCGGATAGTGTATCGCACACCTCACAATTGTTCACTGGACTGTAGTTTATATAATTGAGTGAAAAAAAACATATTCTCTAGACTGTGGCTAGTGTATCGCACACCTCACAATTGTTCACTGGACTGTAGTTTATATAATTGAGTGAAAAAAACGTATTCTCTAGACTGCGGCTAGTGTATCGCACACCTCACAATTGTTCACTGGACTGTAGTTTATATATTTGAGTGAAAAAAATTATTCTCTAGACTGTGGCTAGTGTATCGCACCCATGGTTATTATTAGGGATGAGCGAACCAAACCGTAACGAACCACATTCGTTCCGAACTTTCCCAAAAGTTCAGTTCGTCACCGAACCGAACTTTGAAAAAGTTCGTAACGAATCTGGTAAAAAAAAAAACGTCGACGCAAAACTGTACTTTTTTCACAGAATAGACCAGGATACAAGGGATTATTACTCCTATAATCCCTTGTATCCTGGTTTTCTGTGAAAAAAAAATGTGTGACGTCACCCCACAGCCCCTGAAGTGCCTGAGCGCGCCGACATCTTGTCAGTGCGTCACCAGACATCAGAGAGAGAGGAGCTCCATATCAGATAGAGAGAAAAGATATAGATAGATAGATAGATAGATAGATAGATAGATAGATAGATAGATAGATAGATAGATAGCCAAACAAGTAGAGGGAGAGGGAGGGATAGAGAAGGAATAGAAAGGGTTAGTGAGAGAAGCAGGACAGAGGAAGAGAAAGCTAGACATAGAAGATAAGGTCATAGATAGGGAAAGAGGCTGAGAAATCAAGAGATAGGTAGAGATAGGGAGAGATAGGCATCTAAATAAAAAAAAATTGAGATCTAGGGAGAGGTAGGGAGATAAAAAAAGAAATAGGGAGAGAAAAGTGAGAAAAGAGTCAGGACAGGTAGCATTCCTATCCCGTGACCGAAAGTACACGCTACAGGTTGCTGCTCTGCTGGGTGCCGTCAACCCCGTTTGGCCGCAACAAACAAAGTTTAAAAAAAAAGTAAAAAAAAAAAAGTTATAAAAAAAGTTT